>OAMR01000485.1:1047838-1058474 GCA_900205405.1 Echinochloa crus-galli | reverse complement strand
GGAGTCCTTTTCACTATAGTAATTGGATGCAGTTAAAATGAATCAACTAAAAATGCTAAAGCAGTCAAACCGAGTCAAACCTTTTGGCCTCATACCCCGTGCTATACTTGCTAAGTAACTCTGTTACTTACACTTGCTTTATTTATGTCATTTTGCTGAAAAATCCCGGATGGGTAACAGATTGGGCGGTGCATGAGTCTGCTGCTGAGTTTCCGGAGGATCTGCCGTTCTACTGAGTGTGTTCTCCCAGTCAGAGTCCCTGTGGAGCCGGCTCGTTTAGGGAGAGTTATTATTAGTCTTCCGCTGTATTGGTTAGTTTATTTTTGAAACAACTCTGATGTAGACTCTCTCATTAATAAAGCATTTATTTTCAGCATTTGTGTCTCTGTTATCATGTTTGTTGACTATATGTGTTCTATGGACTTCCTGGGCACGCATATAGTAGCATTCGGGTTTCTGTGTAAATCCGGGTGTGACACTTGGATGACTTGGTTGCTGAACAAGGAGAAGAAGCATCTTCTGGTCAAGCTTTATCAGAAGAAAACCAATCAAAACTGAAAGATATTCTCTCCTTGCTGCAAAAAGATATTCAAGACCAAGTCAAGGATGCTGATCTTCTAAGGGATGTGCTTGAATCCATTGATCAAGATCTTCATGGTGATATCAAAGCCTCTCTAGAGCCAGTCTCTCAATTAGACAATCATTTTGTTGCAATGAAACAGGCTTTAAAGAATCAATCTTCTCAACCAGCTCTAGAACACAGAAGGGCGTCAGCCAAGCAATCTGTGAAAAATTTGCATATTCAAGCCCAGAGCAACAAAGAGCTGCTAGCCAATTTGCAACCTGCACTTGAGCTGAAGAAGGCCAGAAAAGCTGAGCTAGAGGCCGAGCTGAGAAATCTGTCAGCCAAGATTGAAGCTGATGAGAAGCAGATAGCTGATCTTCCTGAGTCGGCAAAGAAGATACGAAAGGAAGCTTCAGCGGCCTTGAATGAAGAAAAACAACTCAAGATCAAACTCTCTGCTTTGGCCAAGACCCAAGAGGCTGACAAGAAGCTACTGGAGGACATTAGCAGCATGATTTTGAATGCCAAAAATGTAATCTCTAGATACTTGGATGTATAATTGTAACAAACAGCCTGGTAGCCGAATGCTTATTTAATTTTGTGGTCTTTCTATCTTTTACTTCTGTTTTGCTCCAATGTAAATGATTCATTCGGCAATGCTGGCTCCAATAGTATCAGTCCCGAAAGGCTAATCATGCACAGCCGAATTTGGTTAAGCCGAATATGACATCAGCATGAATCCCAAACAACACCGAAACCGTTCGGTTTCGAGAACCCTTTCCACCTTCCGAATTTTTGGGATACGCGCCACGATCTCTCAGCCACGATCTCTTCGTTAGTTCTATAAATAAAGGCCCCGAGTACCCTTAATCTTTCACCAAGCCTTCTGCCTCCTAATCCTCTATAATCTTGAACTCTTCTTTTCCTCTTTCAAGCACAAAACCCTCAAGACAACAATGGCTGACAACAGACGGCGACCGGCCGCCGATGAGGCCGAAGGAAGCCGCGCTGGCGCTCGTCATGGCTCCAACAGTATCAGTCCCGAAAGGCTAATCATGCACAGCTGAATTTGGTCAAGCCGAATATGACATCAGCTGAATCCAGTGGAACCCTGTCGCCGCTCCGGCTGCGGCTCTGGCTGCGGCTCCTGCTGCGGCGGCCGACTCCTCGAGTTCATCCAATCGGTCCTCTGATTCTGGTGAGGATTTTCGCTATTCAGATGGTGATGCCCGCCGGTTCATGAGGGAACGTGACGAGACGCTGGAGATCATCTCCAAGCAAGCTGGGATTGCAGACCTTGAGTGGCAAGACCAGCACAAGCAATTGCTTGAGACCATCGACGATGAGCCTTGCAATTTTCTTTTCTTAGCTTCAATCTATCTTCAAACTAATCTAATCTGTTGTTGCCTCATGATCTTGCAGACCGTGATGCCGAGCTCAACCGGCTGAAGGCGCTGGTGGAGGAGCTGGCGAACAAGGTGAATGCTCCTGGAGACACACCAGAAGTTCGTCTTGGCGCAGTAGCAGGCCGAGTCGACGAGGTGGTCCTCCACGGCGTTCGTCTGGGCGCTACTGTAGGCCTAGTCGCCATGTCGACACAGACTGGCACCGACTACTCCAGGCTTCCAGCTGGCTTCGCCAACGGCAATCCAGAAGATATCGATGACATTGATGTCTCCATTGAGCGTCTTGATGGCCATGGCGCTACTGTTGCCGATTCTATTCATCCCCAGTCTGTCTTGAACAGGCTGTTTCAGTAGTTCGTACTAGTGATTTATGGAATTTCGGCAATAAAGCTTATCTTTTGCAACTCCTCTGTGATGATTTTGTTGATCTCATGATGTCAATTGTGTGTACTCAGGGCAATACATTCTAGTATTGGCCATTTTCCCTCTGTTGGAAATTTTTGTTCTGAAGGCGACTTCTTCCCGAATACCGGCTATTTCTGTTATTTTGACTTTTAACACTAGGATAATACTTCTTTAAATATCTCCCATTTATTTAACAATCTGATGCCCATACTTTCAGCAAAATCTCTGAATTCTGAAGATGTAAATTGAGTCCCTTGATCTGTGGTAATTGTCTGAGGAATTCCAAATCTGTAAATGATGTGCTCTTTGACAAATTCAATCATATTTTCTGATGCTACCTTTCTCAATGGAATTGCCTCAACCCACTTAGTGAAATAATCTGTTGCTAAGAGTACAAACTTATGCCCCTTGCTTGATGGAGGATTTATTTGGCCGATCAAATCTATTCCCCATCCTCTGAATGGCCATGGTTTGATAATAGGGTTCAGAGCTGATGCTGGAACTCTCTGAATATTTCCAAATTTTTGACAATCCTGACATCCCTTGTAATATTCAAAGCAATCTTCCAACATTGTCGGCCAATAATAACCAGTTCTTCTAATAACCCATTTCATTCGGTAAGCCGACTGATGCGCTCCACACAATCCATCATGCACTTCACTCATTAGCTTCTTTGCCTCATCTTGATTCAAGCAACGTAATAATACCCCATCTAGGGATTTATAATATAAATCTTTATCAAGAAGAACAAACTTTATAGCTTTATACCTGGGCTTTCTAGAAACCTTTCGAGATGGATTTTCCAGATAATCAGCAATTTCTTTCCTCCAATCATCTTCTGCAAAATTACATCCAAAAGCATACACAGCGCTGGCAAACACCTCCTGATTCTCCCTGTAACCCGATGCACTTTGAGCCAACCTGTTTGCTTCTTCATTATCCCCTCTAGGAATATGTTGCAGAATTACTGAATGAAAGCCTTTCAAGATTTGCTTGCATTCTTCATAGTAATTCTTTAGGATATCATTTCTGCACTCATATTCGCCATTCAATTGTTTTCTGACTAACTCTGAATCTCCAAAAATCTCGACTGCGATGGCCTTTGCTTCTTTCAAGTACATCGAATCTCTCTCCTCGTACATGGAGTATTAAATATAGGTAAATAAAAAAAACTAATTACATAGTTTAGTTTTAATGTACACGACGAGACGAATCTTTTGAGTCTAGTTAGGTCATGGTAGGACAATGTTTACCACAAACAAACGAAAAGTACTACAGTGCTCTGTGGTAGTTCTATTTTATTCCCCTTCAATATTTGGTTTTGTGCCATTCTTGATGCATGATTAATAGTCATAAGTTTTGATGCCGCATCAAAAAAGTAGAAAGCGAATTGATTGTCGTACCCTAAGACACACAAGGATATTTATCTTGTACATGAGAACACTACTTGTCGTGCATATACGGTGCCGCCTTGTTAATGTGTCCATTTAGTTAACCTTAGCGGAGATTTGCGATATCAAACTCATGGCATAGTGACTGACAAGAGAAAACTAAACATACCTGAAATAAAAGTTCATAGTTATTTTTACGATTATTGTGAGCATTAATCAGTGTTATTTTTATGTTTCACAGTGCTGAAGATCAGATATATTGGAAAATACACTCTTCTTAGCACTGCAGCTGGCGGGATTTTCATCGGCTCTGGCTGCTTGATGGACTGTGGGAAGCTCAGTCGATGGGCAGCAGAAGAGGATGCAGCCAGATCATCAAGCAACCAGAGGTTTTGAGCACGTCGCTTGGGTGGCCTCAGAGGACCCGTCTGTGAAAACGTTTGTTCAATGTTTATGTACCGTTTAGCAGCTAATAGCTCAGAGTTGGAAGGAACAATCAAATTTGATACGCTGCTCGCTCCTGTTTTGGTTTGGAAATAAATTCCATGTTCATCTGTACGCCTGATATTTCTCGGCGCATCTAGTATCTGATGATTACTACAGTTGCTCCTTACATGGATGGATGAGGATGGTAGCCGGAAAATACAGAAAACACTATTTTGCCTGACGCTTTTCCTCCTCCCGTTTCCTACGTTGAGTGATGGGGACAACGACCATTTTTTATCCAAACAAACAGGCTGGAGATTTGCCTACTCTGCCACGCTCTCTGTTCTTCTGATGTTGAGGTTCAGATGGCAAGTACGCATGCTCCTCAGAGGATGCTCTCTGTTCTTTCCTCTCTCAAGGCATGTAGCATTATATCATATGGCAACCTTTGCTCCGCAATTTTCATGTCTATCTCTCCCGTCTACTTTTTCAAAACATTTTTCATGTCTTCTTCTCCCACCATGTTATCTTCTTAATGTGCCAAAATTATATTTTGTTTTGGCAAAATGTAACAGAATTTTGGCAGAAGAAATGTGGCCTGGATCAGTTACCATAATTCTACTCGAAGGAACACGGCGTCAAAAAAAATCACAGAGATCTTTAAGTTTTTTTTTCCAAGCCACGAACCTGGAATGCCACTGTAGATAGTTGACTGAATTACTTGCCAGATTATATTCTCACCAAACATGCTTACAAACAATTTCTATGGCCCATTAAGTGGTAATACATAAGCAGCATTCAAAATTTTACAAAGCTTCAAACCAATCACCAATAACAGGCTGAAAACTGAATGAAAAGAATATCTTCATCATTACACACATCTCAATAATCATTTACTCGATTTAAATGTTGCCAGTTAACTCATCCTAGCCGTTCCGCGGAGAGCATCATCGGACGATTTGTTGACAATTCAACTGATCGCTGTTTTATGTACTTATTATTTGTTTATTTTCACTTGGCTATTCTTCACACGGCCGGTTCTGCTCCCAGCTCCGGCGTATCATGGCAGCCGGACTCTTTGAAGCTGCCAGGCCTTGAGTATATAGGATAGTCTTCCAGAGCTCTGACAGCACAAAGAGTGGCACCAATGTGAGCTTCCTCTGGTTGCTGCTCTTCATACTGCTGAGGGACTGAAGCATCTGCAGAGCACGTCGTGTCAGTGAGTTTATGACTTTACTCCCACAGTAAATGAAAATGTATGTAGTTACCATTCTCTGTCAAAGGTATGTTGTAAACCTCATCATCCATTCTAAGGGACGCTTGACCCAACACCACAGATCCTGTAGTTTCATTTGCCACGGTAGCTGGGCAATGAAATGTGACAGTGATGTCATTTGCAGTGGTTGCACAATCTTCAGAGATAGAGTCCAGGTAGACACTGAAGTCGAATGATTCATCCTGTCAGAGTAGTATGATTCCATTAATGATTTGCTTTGCACGGTATTGTATTGTTCACAGAAGAAAAGAACAATGAAAATGTCTTTATCTATCTTTAAAAGAGGAAACTGTAGTTATTCTAGAGTTTTTTTTGCAAAAGCGTTATTCTAAAGTTTTTGAAGTCGACGCGCAGCTTCTTAGACATTAATCACTGCAGCTGCTGTAGGAACAGCTATTATGTGCACTTTTCTTTTTTTCTTATGTGTGAAAATATTGTAAAACCACTTCTTGTTAAGTAACAATTTATCAGTGCTTGAAATAATAGGATAAATCTATACTAAATTTATGAAACTCAATTTGCTTAAGAAACAAAAACAATATTAACAATTGTGCTGAGGCACTACACAGATCTTTGCTTGTATACTAATACTGCAAAACATACTCAAATTTAAACAAAATTATAAGATAGATAGATGTATTTAGAATGCAGAGAAAATCTTTTTTCTTATTCCAGGAGCTAAATTTGCACTACTTACATCATAATTTTGGGTTAATCGAATGGATCCCAGCCTTTTTAATGTACAATGCTTGGAATGACTACTAGAAGTCTCTTGTTGATGATCAGCTTGACAAACATTTCCCTCTGTGAAAAATAAAAAATATTGTCAGCCAACCATTTTATTACAAAGTCATGAATAAACCATTGTCAAAAAGATTAAGCAAGTAAGGGTATTACTATCTTCAACAATTTGCCTTTGCATAAGGTCAGTAAATTTATACTCGAGCATGCCCATTCCTTGGAACATTCCTTGATTGATTGGTCTTGGTTTTCCCTCATCATCCATTTCATAATCCGGTTGATTATAGGTCATATTTTCGTATGCAACTTTGCTCCATTGTATTACCAGTTCCTGCAAAATTTCAACAAAGATAAGAAGTCAAGAAAACTTTTCTTTGACCTAAACGTAATTTGTAACCTTTACATTACAAAATTTCAGCAAGGCTAAGACCAGAATCGATTGTGAATTTGCCTTTAAAATATGAGAATATTGTGCAATACATTGAGATAAACGAAGTATGTATTGGATTCCCAGTACATAACCTGTATGTTATCTGATTTATTATAGAGATATATTATGATTTTATATTTAAAGGACTTTAAGAAAATTTGTTCTCTCTAGTTAACAAGAACAAATATACACTACAGTGTCTGAAACAAAACATCATTTCTCCTCAAGTCTGATGTATATGAGTATATGTGTCATATGCACTGCATGTTGTGACAAAAAGGATTTGAGAATGCACAACCTGCAATTCAGAAAATTGAAGTAAGATCTCACTATCTACATCAGAGTTACACCTTTGTAGTTTTTTCAAGATCATCGAAGGTTGAGTAGTTGTCACCAAATTTCGCTCCAACAATCTGATAGACAGAGTTGAAGAACAGCGTAACGCTATTGCCTTCAACAAGAAAAGAATATAGCTCTCGTCCTGGATCACATTTCTTAGCATGCTCCACAATAGTAGTCCAAACTAATTCTGTTGCCTTGACAAGAATCTGAATACAGGGGAGGTAACATAAGCAAGTTACATTAACCAATATGTAACTCAAGGTACCCAAAAAAAAATCTTGTCTTACTTTGCGCAGAGCTTGCTCATCCTTATAATACAACCTCAAGAGATCCTTCACAAAAAAAATCCCAGAACCTCTCAACGCATCATATAAAGCACCCTCCTTTGATATTTTCTTGAGGCGCCACACATCGTCATTTAACAACGGTAAATTATGCTTTTTGTATCCTGTAAGGATAAGATGACTATAAGCATAATAACACCAGATCAATAAAATTTCCCCATAGTGCAATGCTAGCCGAAGGTAGTAACATAAGTTCAACATCGAGATTCAGGATTACCTTCACCACGCCGTTCCTTGACAATGAAAGGTTCAGTGATGCCTTCTTGGACTCGCTCACCGAGATTGTCAGTAACCATAACCCCAAGCCTGAACTTGCCACTCCTCACAAACTTGGAATTGTCCATAAAAGTAGCGCCACGGAGATAAGCCTCTCCATTTGTCAGGCTAAGCTCAAGATCTCCTGTCAGGACTGCCCCAACCCTGTCTCGTGGGCGTACTATGGAGTTACTAAACTCCTCACAAGTCCAGCATTCTTCATTGTGTCTGTCGAAGTCGCCATCAAGAACAACAAATCTTATCTTAGCAGAAAGAAAGCGAGGCTCGTTTTCTTGGTGGCCATTTGCGATAATACATATCTTGAGTGGCTCCCCATTTGTGTCGCGGATGACCTTCTTTGTGAAAACTTCAGTCTCCAAGCCATTCATGAAGGTGAGCTTGTATCTCGGTGGCCGGTTCTGATCAACCAATGTTCTGCACAAACTGTGGAACAAAAGACGTGGTAAGGGTGATGCGGTGAACACAACCATATATAGCACAGGACAACGAATATTTGCAGCTGGAGAGGTCGAGGTAAAAAAAAATCTGAAAAGTAATACACTTGTGGTGATGTGTGAAGTGCAGATGGTACCTAGGAGCACGGCTAAAGAAGCTTGTAAGTGCTTTGGCAACTTCCTCTGGTATCTGACAAAAAGAAGAGGGCAACTAATTAGTAACGATGAGTTGAAACAGAAATATATTTCATCATAAAATGGTCATGGAAAATATAAGCCACATGCACATCATATCAGAAGATGCAAACAACAGTTGACTATTGCATTGCTTTGGTCACCGCGCAGCTATATGAAAGTGAAAGCTAATCCATAGCTACGCGTACCAAAGGTTTGCCACGCTAAACCAAGGTTGACACTTAAGAGTACCATCATAGGACTGTCACAAGATTTGGCAGGGGCTCATATTCACTGGAAATGAATGTCAAATCAAACGTCGTAAGGATCTCGAATTGCGCTAATAATAGAAAATAATTTGAGGGGATTTCGCTCAAATCTCAGGCTGATCCCAACTGTCTGCCGTATGGTCTGAAATTTAAGTTTCTGCCACCGAAGCCCAGGAATCACACGGGGAGGGGCGGCGCCGGCCGGGCGGTGGAGCACAGTAAGCATAGACCACAGTGTGGTTACGTACCCGGGCGACGGCGGACTCGAGCGCAGCCTCGAGGCTGACCTTGACGGCGGCGGCGAGCTCCTGCAGGTGCCGGCAACCCCTGATCTCCCTGCAGATCGAGCAGGCACGCAATTATTATTCATTTCAAGGCCCGACCTTTAATTTCAGGTGACTAGATCGAGAAGAGAGGAGCTGCTGTTAGCTATCAAAGGTGCTCGAGATCACGTACAGGTCGAAGGACCGGCAGCGCTTCTTCAGCACCGGCGCCAGCTGCGACGGCATAGTGCCGCCGCTTGATCCTCCGCCGCCGCCGCCGCCGCCGCCGCCCTCCTCATCAATCTCCCGCTTCTTCGGCGGCATGGCTAGATAGCTGGTCAAGTCAAGAGAGTCAACGGCAACGCTTGATTGCCCGGCCGAGCCGCGGAGCCGCCTATTGCGGAGCCGCGGAGCTCGACTTCGTTCGGACAGTGGCTAGCAGCTAGGGGAGGACGATCGTGATTGAGTGTGTCGAGAGAGCAGGAGCTACCCCGGCTCATATATACTAGCGTAGCGTCCATGGACTGGAGTTGTGACTGGTGAGAGGTTTCCGAGAAAAAGGAAGCACCGGACTTGAACACTGAGAGAGAGAGAGAGAGAGAGAGAGAGAGAGAGAGAGAGAGAGAGAGAGAGAGAGAGAGAGAGAGAGAGAGAGAGAGAGAGAGAGAGAGAGAGAGAGAGAGAGAGATCGACGATGAGCAGGGCCGGACGCGGGAGTGCCGCGTCAGGGATGACTGTACAAATGCGTACCTCGGTCATACCGTATTCAGGGATGACTCGCACCATATGCCTCGGTCGCGTTCTCGATCTACCATCTACTCGATCTCAAGCAGCGCACAACTACATATTCTGCGCGTTACTTAGAGATAATACCGTCTCATACGTTATATCAATTAACACTAAATTAAAAAAGGTCCAAACTACTACCTTCAAATATGAACAAAGTCCATATAAAACCTCTAAAATATGTTTTGGTTCATTTTACACCCATAACTATCTCAATCGGTCCAATCTAACCATTTGCAAAGGCTTATTTTTTTTTCTCCATGCACAAATTTTGTGGGAGTATAATCGCAAATTCGAAAAATATTTCTCTGACGATGCATCGATAGGGAATAACCAACAGGGATATAGCATCAGGAAAATAGAAATTTGCTTGGCGTTATTATTCCCTTGTCGGTTGCACAATTGTCATGTAGGTTCCAACCAGCATGAATTTTAGAGAGGGTCATTCATGTCTCTCCAAATTCATAGAACTAGACCTACGGGCACACTAAAATATGTTTGTTTGAGATATTTTGTTACTAATTTAGATTTAACAAACATATTAATCCATTAAAATTATCACGCCCCAAACATAACCTTGGAGATGGCAGCTGCCGCACACTTATGAACAATGGTAATTCATAAGTATGCTAGGCATTGTGGAACAATGGTTTTGTGTCAATTTCAGTAATCTTTATTCATTATGAAGAGCACAAAGAGCTACATTGGGTACTGATTACACAGTATGTAGTGAAAGAAAACTAAACTACAACTAATGTTGCTACTGGTCGTCAATCCCCATTCCATCATGACTCTTCTCTTCATTCAGTTCTGCGCATATCAGCCAAACAAGCAAACAATGAGTATGATATACTCAGCAAGTCAGGTTAACTTATACTCCTGCTTACCACATGAGAGATAGTAGTTACAGATACATAGAGATTCATTTATCTTTTAACATCTTTGATTTATTCTATGCAGAGAGGTTCACATTTGTACTGTCATAATTTTCCACCCATGGTATTACCCCATCTCTGGAAAACCAACACCAAATCCTCTACTTGAGTGAGGTTGCCCTTCTCACACTGATACCATATTTGCATATCGCAATTTCAAGGATTGGCTGTCC
>OAMR01000485.1:1014650-1033612 GCA_900205405.1 Echinochloa crus-galli | reverse complement strand
CAAGTTATGGTTGGATTTCTCTCAACATGCAACAATTCCACGTCAGCATCCATGCGCCATGTCACTATCCACTATAAGCCATGTCATCGTCCACTAGACCATCTATTTATTCTTCAATCGATTTTCTGTGGCCATATTTTTGTGAGTAGCAATTACAAATTACAGGAGTAGAAATTACATGTATGATCAGTCATACTTCCATGTATAATGTTTACTAAAGAACGTTGCAATGCAATCACTTTGGTGTTTATACTTTCACATTTCACTTTAAAATTTTGTTTAACAAATTCCCGCAGCAACGCGCGGGGTATATATGATGAATGAGAGAAGGTGCAACGGTAACAAGCATGTCGCCCGAGTCCCTTATAGCTCAGAACACCAGTGGGATTCTCACATTCATAGCTAAATAATCCATCAGCTCAGTCCACCTCGTACTTTGTTCTGTTTATTTTTCCATTGAAGAATGCTTTATCTAAAGCAGAGAGAAACGGAGAATTTTGTGGAGCTGTTTTTGTGCCAATTTTTGTAGCTTTTTCCTTTCACCTCAACTAATCTTTTCAATTAATAATATGTTAATCTTTTTGTAACTTGTACTTTACTCTATTTATTCTGAATGGATGTCACTATTTTTCTGTCAATCTCCAGTTCTGAATACTACATAATGACATTTCAGAAAATTTCAGCTTCAAGCAGATATGCAAGAACGACAATATTCAACTTTATTTATTATATTTATTTACGGACAACCTTGGGGCTGGGGCACTTACATTACAGATGCCATATATATATTTTAAGTTAAGAAATCTCACCAAATAGGCACATCACTCATATGAACTAATGTCATATGCACAGTAACAAATATGAATACAGTTCGGTCACCATACAGGGTTTACACTATTACAGGAACAAAGTATCAACAGCAGTTTCAATCATTTAACTGCTCAGTGACTCCAACCTTCTTGCTCAAACATAAGCCTTGCTCTCTTTGAAGCCCTTACCATCGCCTTCCACTTCACAAGGGCCGTCAATTTAATCCACCTCTGATGGGGGGTCAGCTTGCGAATATCAGTTGGTAGCTCGCTGACAATGGGTGCAAAGAACTGAAGGTTGTTGTCAGGCAGGTTTTCGAAAAGCTGATCCATACTCATGCTGTTTTGTGTCAATAAGCCAGGAGTATCAGCTTCCATGCTAAATGGGAAAGGAGATGCATACTGAGAAGCCATTTGATGGTCTGGATACCAGTGACCAAGTGAAGGACCTGCAAGAAGTTAAAAAGTATTGAGCCTACAGATTTCAACTTCATTATTGTTACAGACAGCAATAGTTGAATGCAAATTGATGTTAGTATGTACCATCTGTGTAAGACATCTGATAATCCTCCTGATGCATCGTTAAGGCAGCTTGATCTAGTGCTAATGATGCTATAATTTCGTTTGAGGCAGTAGTTGGGCAATGTAGTGTCACTGAACCTGCAGTGCAATTTGCATCCGGAGTTTCATACTGGACACTAGGACAGGAGCCGAGCTGGACATCGATGTCAAAAGATGCACCCTGGGAGAGCATGGTTCAGTGATTAATACAAAAAGTGATTCAGGTAAGGAATCCAAAATAAATGAGGGAACAGTTTGCAGGACATCCTTTGTCACACGGTAGCAAATATTGAGAAATGTGAAAGTACTTATTGTGAGGAACTTTTTCATTGTGGCAACAGTTAAAATTTGGCACAGCCATACTGATTATAAAATCTTAGGTTACACAGATTATAATTAAATTCATATAAAAACAGTGAATTACTGACCATTTTGTTCTAAATTGTATGAACCATATCTATCTCAAAGTACTAGAAAATTTCTGCGATTGAACTGCAGTTTAATTTCAGGCCACTGCTAAATAATAGACATTACTTACAGTTTCATTGTTTTCTTGTACAGAAGAGAAGGTCCTCACACGCACCGATCCAAGCCTTTCAAATGTACACTGCTGGGACTGAGTACCAGAAAATCCGTTGCTGTTTGAAGTGCCTTGCTCATCTGCTTCATGAATAGTTTGATCTGGAAAAACTGAAGCTTTCATGTTGATAAACCATTTTGAGTGAACCAAAGAAAATACAGAGTATAACTAGGCTTCACCAGTAGGTTCAGTAGATTTAGGCCCGGGAATGATAGGTAAGCTTCGGAGTGTAGTGCAGTTAATTGGTCTTGGTTGACTTTTATACATTTCATAATCAGGTTGATGGTAAGTCATACATTTATATGCATCCTTACTCCATCCTTCCACTTGGGCCTGCAAAGGCATAAACATGATAATTGTTTTCAGTGTTTACTAGAACCATTCCTCATATATAGTAAAATGCAAAACTAAAAGTTTCTTATCCTGAACTCTATTTTTTGGTAACACGCTATTCTGAAACTTCAGCACCTCTTCATGTCTGCTAATGTCATGAAATACATTGATGTGAACAACAGTTTAGATTTTATTCTTCAGACACTCAATATGTTGTCGCATTATTTTGTGTTCACTTGATCAAAACAAATGATTTACCCAAAAAAAATATTTATATTCATTTTCATGGCCCCTTAATTCAGAAAACATCATAAGAAAATTACCATAGGAAAAACCTATCTGCTAATTTATTTCTTTTATATGAATCGTGCTGATATTCTGTGATCAACAAATATTTGAGAATGGATGCACGCAATGCAGGTGCTTCTAATGGATATCTATGAGTGTCAGGAAAAAACATACCTTCCAAAGTGTATCAAGATCATCAAAAGCATTATATTGATCAGCTATTGTTGCTCCAACAATCTGACCCAGACTACTGAAGTACAGCCTAATGTTCTTGTCTTCAATAAAGTGAGAGTAAAGGGAACTCCCAGGATTGCATTTCTTAGCATGATCAACAATAGTTGTCCAGACAGACTGTTTGGCATTACTGAGAATCTAGATATAGGTATGAAAGTAGCATGTGACAACAATCAAGATCCAATTCAACCATGAAAAAAAGGTAAGGACAGAATTCTTTTCTTACATTGCGTAGAGCTTCTGCATCCTTATGATACAATCTCAATAATTCCTTCACTGAAAGAATGCCATTCTTTTCCAACGCCTCATGGAAGACACCACCTTTTGCAATCTTTTTTAGGCGCCACACTTCATCGTCTGACCTTGGAATGTCACGTTTTCTGTATCCTGTAAGTGTAATAAACATATTGATCCATGCTTCGAATTTCAAAAGCACAAAAGTGAAGGTAAAAAGTTTTCAATTCAGTTTCAGTATTACCTTCTCCACGACGGTCCTTAACAGTGAAAGGTTCAGTTATGCCTTCTTGAACTCGCTCACCGAGATGATCAAGAAGCTTTACCCCAAGTCTGAACTTTCTACTCCTTGTGAAGCTGGAATTATCGATGAAAGTAACGTCTTGGAGATAAGCCTCACCATCTTCCAGTTTGACATCCAGCTTTCCCGTAAGCACCGCCCCAATTTTGTCACGTGGGCGTACTATATTGTCATCAAACTCCTCGGATGTCCACTCCTCATCAGTATTCGCATTGAAGTCGCCATCCAGAACAACTATCCTAACTTTGGAGGAAAGAAGGCGGGAACAGTTGCTATCTTGCTGATTTCTTACAACCATTTTTATCTTGATGCAACCCCCGTCTGCTCCCTGGACGTTCCTTTTTGTATATATTTCATCGCTCATGCTATTCACAAAAGTGAGTTTGTAGGTTGGAGGCAGGTTCTGTTCAACCCGTGCTCTGCAGAGACAACGAACATGTGATGCAGATAGGGTTTGCAGTTGATGAGTCTAACAACACACAGGTTGTAGAAGCTTAAGATGCAAAAATTACCCAGGTACATTGTTGAAATGGCTTGTAAGCACTTTTCTCAGTTCTTCTGGTATCTGCGAAAAAACGGAGAGATAAAATTTAAGAGGGCAACAGTTGCGGAAAGCCGGGTAATGTAATTCTTGTTTACCGCAAAAGACAAAGATGGATGACATGTAATCAGACAAAAACGGATGTACAAATTAAGGGGTCATCATTCATTTTGAAAAGTCCACGGTTAGGGGGGACACCATTATCGTCAGTATCCACAGCAATAATCAGCTTTAGATAGTAGTGTTCAGCATGTGACCATGATTATACCCGGCCAAGAGCAGTCTCTATCGCCTCCACCCTGGTGGTAAGCTCCTGCAGGTGCCTGCAGCCCCTAATCTCACTGCAAAAATAACCACACATACAGGAAACTGGCTCAAGATTCTACCTTATAAGAAATCATCTTACAGAGGAAAAAAAATGGAAGAATATTGCACGTATTGAGATCAAGTTTAGAGCTCGAACAAAACAGAAGAGCTCGCCGTCCCTCTTTAGCTCCGGCGCAAGAAACAACGGGTGTGTTTAGTTCCGAAAAGAAGAAGAGAAAGTTTGGTAAAAATGTCACATCGGACACTGTAGCACACCGTAACACTTTTCGTTTGTTTGTGGTAAACATTGTCCTACCATGACCTAACTAGGCTCAAAAGATTCGTCTCGTCGTGTACATTAAAACCATGTGCTTAGTTTTTTTATTTACCCACATTTAGTGTTTCATGTTTGAGGAGAGAGATTTGATGTGATAGGTGAATAGTGAAGTTTGGAGAGAGAATTTTGGAAAGTTTTTAGGAACTAAACACAGCCAACATTACAAAAATTTTCTCGCGATGAAAAGAAAAGAAAAAATATTGGTAGAAAGCGGCTAGTTACTGAGTGTTACTGACAGGTCGAACGACCGGCACCGCCTCTTCAGCGCCGGCGCACGAGATGTAGCAAGCGGCGGCGGCGGCGGAGTCTGCGTTGACCTTCTTCCACCACCACCTCCGCCGGCGCCACTGCCCTCCCGCCGCCTCTTCGGCGGCATCAGATGGTAGTTGCTAGCTGAGGCCCGTGCTCCGCCGAAGACTTCCTCGAAGCGTCGGCAGTCGCTCGCTTGCGCCTGCGCTCTATGTGTGGATGTTGCTCTGCAGTTTCTCCCAGACAGGATCGCATATATAGGGGTGTGGAAGAGAGCCTGGGAAACTTGCCGTAGTTTTCTTCCATGTCCATCGGTGGTGGCTTCCGGAGCTCGGAATTCAACACTGAACTGCACACTTTCGGCAGTACTACTGTTAGCGCTAGGTCCCACCTGGAAGAAGGGTTTAAAATACAAACAATAGAAACAAGTAAGAACATTTAATAGTAAGGGGTGCAATTATCCATGCTGATCCGCAACTCGCATTCATGTGCCCATCAGGAGTCGACCCTCGACTCAGCACTTTTACTAGTAAGCTCTGTTCTCGTGACTGTCACGAGACGTCTATGGTGACTTATCTCAAGACCGGATCTACTGGTACAATCTATCGAAGGTGAATGTATATGTGTGTGTGAGTATTTACGTATGTATTGATATTTTGCAAAAAACAAAAGGCCTAAAGCTAGCATTAGGCCATTCCTAAACCCTTCAAGGTATGGAATTCGGGTTGGATTCACATGAAATAAATCTGGATAGCACTTATTACCACATTTTAACTCAAATACGAATGTTGTCGAATACAAATACAAAATAGATATATCAGATTCAGATAATTATTTAATCTTTAAAATATATTTATAATTAAATATTCCAATAGAGAAGTATAAAAATATCAATAAGAAAGTATAAATAAATAGTTTGATAATTAAATATATAAATAATTACCAGGAGTAGATAAACCAACTATTTAAAATCATATGGCTATCTATATTAGAAGTAAATTAATTAATTAACTATATTGATATTAACTAAACTTATAATATAACGTCTGTTATGGTTAGTAATATTAAGACTATTATCATTGTTCATTATATAATAACTTTAAATAGTTTTAATGAATTTGGTTATCACAATTACTAGTTATAAAGATAGCTTTTAGATAGTATCAAGTTAATTTATTGTAAACGGGTAAATACAAATCTGGAATTGGATAGAGAAAAACAATAAAAAGTATATTCGGATATATCTATTTTACTACCGTATTATAATCATAGACGAACACGGATGTCCGCCTTCGTGTTTTAAGAGGATACATATTCGGATAATTTGGATATCCATTTACGCTTTTCCACCCTTATCTCCAGTTATGATAGTGTCTATGCCATTAATGATGATGCCACATAGAACTTTGAGTGCTCTAGCCACTACATTAAATGAGAGAGAAGGAATAGATGAAAAAACCGCGTCTCATATAAGACATGGTTTCTATGAGAAACCAATGCACTAGACACAACCAAATTTTGCATTAGGAAATCGTGATGTCTATGATATAGGTGAGAATAAGAAAATGATTGATGAGAATAGGAAGGCAAAAACTAAACGACAAATTAATTCATTAGCCATTGATTTTTTTTAATAATGGAATAATTCCGGCCTTGACCAAAGTGGCTACAGCCTTATTACAAAACCAGCAGCGCTTCCGTCTGCCAACTCATGAAAAAGAAAAGTTCACACCACTCAGTTTGATGAGAGATTACAGCCCAATCCTATTGCTAAACCTCCATCCATGGTGAGCGTAGAGACGCATAGCCAAGACCTCCATCGCCTGACATGCATCTTTTATTGCATCTCTGTCTTGGTCACACCGCTGTAGCTGTGCCCAGAACCGAAGCCAATAGCTCCCTCTGAACAGTAGCTGCAAATAAGCCAATAGCCATTAGCCATTGATAGAATTGTGCATTGACGGTAATAGTTTTTAAGTGATGTTTATATGATACGGCAAGGCATAGAAACTACCGCGTAGTTTCTTGGTTGGGATTGGCATTAGCAATAGCTGAGGAACAGCCAAAAGGTCGAATAGTACCGTCACTGAGAGCATGGTTAGCAATTTAGTTCGCTGGCCGGCTGTATGCGAGGCCATGCGCCTGTTGCTGCACCCGCTGCGGGCTGCAAGCTAGCGGCTGGCATTCCACAGGCCCACAACCAGCGATCCAAGCCAAGATTTGAGCCGGCGGCAAGGGAAACACCCATTTTCTTCTCTCTCATCTCCTCTCTCTCCTCCATGTAATATCCAGTCAGCTTACAACCTGCTATAATACTTGCTTGTGTGACCCCCACCAGCTTCGGCCATTGGCCTGTACGTCCACTGGTCATCTCGGGAACCAATGGCCTATTGGTCAACGTGACCGTGTTGGTAGATTGACTTGAAGCCACACGGTTCTGTGGAAATCCAGAGAGCAAAATTAGGTGTGAGATCAGAGGAGATGTGGACTGCGGGACGTGTTATTGTCTGCTGATTGATGATCTCACATTCGTTCTCATCAGTAGAAAAATAGTTTACATGATTGTGTTGAGTTGATAATAGACATATCAGAATAGAATAATTCAATCGTAGCTGTTATGACTAGGATTCGATAATTCTGGCAAATAAAGATAACGACTTTACTTGCACTCGTTAGGTTTCTTGCACCTGGCTACAAAAAGTAATGCCTTTAATTTCCATTTCAAAACAATCAATGGTTTTGTTTAATTATTACAATATATGTAGGCAACAAAAGCTTGCATTTTGAGGAATATAAATCGTCCAAATTTATAAGATGTAATTGACAAGTTTGAAATACAAGGACAAATATCGATCAGGATGAATATTAATTATCTGTCAAAAAAGTTTGCACTGACACATTCCTTTTTCCAAAGGCTGTGCTAAACTTGCATTGTAAGACTACTACACATGCATGTATACTTATAATTGTTATTTCCCTCTTTGGTGACTGTACGTATGTATGGCTAATGAGTTGCCAGATGTTAGATAGATCCAAAGCACTATAATTTAGCTATAATTTAACTAGCCTAAAACTTGTCCATGAGTTTAGCTCTGGGTAGAAGCTATTTGTAGTTCCACCCTGATGAGATAATATATAAAAATGTGAAACACGAGTGCGTAACACTAATGCTCCTACATATATATATAGTCCTGCGGAGTATGTTGGTACTGTGCCTCCCAAAGTGGATAAGTTTCCTTGGAAATCCATAGACACCTTTGAGCTGAACGGTGTGATCGAGACTCAATTGTGACCGTTGTTATAAACGCGCAGCGGGATTCGGCCCGTGCCGCTGCACCCACGGGCCAGCGCAACATTCAGCCCAGGTTCAACGGAGCAACGACCAATCAAAGCTCAGGCCTAACTCAACCCAAAAGACTAGTCTGATAGGTGAGGACTGCCCTCGTCTTATATGTTGTGCTCCCCCATCATCAATTTTCAATGTGGGACTAAACCTAACAATCTCCCCCGTCACACATCGGACCCAACTCTTCCATTAGAAGAGGCTATCATAGGTCCAGAGTTTAAATTCTCCAGTGGAGGCACCTGGAGACTTTCACGGGCTCCCCCGTCATCAAATGTGACCACTGAAATTTTACAGGTTCCTCGACCTTCGGCTCTGATACCACTTGTTATAAATGATGACGAATAAACGACAAGAAGTAAAGGAATCAAACCACAGGAGACACGAGATTTTAACGTGGAAAACCAAGTCGCTGGAGCAGAAGCAGAAGGAATGGAAGGACACCATCGTCACCGAGATCCTGCCGGCGCGGTGCTTCTACCCGGCCGAGGACTACCACCAGCAGTACCTCGAGAAGGGCGGCCAGTCCGCCAAGAAGGGATGCAGCGACCTTTACACAGAAACCCGAATGCTACTATATGTGTGCCCAGGAAGTCCTTAGAACACATATAGTCAACAAATATGATAACAAAGACACAAATGCTGAAAATAAATGCTTTATTAATGAGAGAGTTTACATCAGAGTTGCTTCATAAATGAACTAACCAATACAGCGGAAGACTAATAACAACTCTCTCTAAACGAGGCTGTACTCCACATGGACTCTGACTGGGAGAACACACTCAGAAGAACGGCAGGTCTTCGGGAAACTCAGCAGCAGACTCATGCACAGCCCAATCTGTTACCCATCCGGAATTTTTGCAGCAAAATGACAAAAATATAGCAAGTGTAAGTAACAGAGTTACTTAGCAACTATAGCACGGTCGTATGAGGCTCAACAGGCTGGACACGGCTTAACTGCATTAGCACTTTTAGTTGGTTCGTTTTAACTTTATCCAAGTTACTACAAGTGAAGAGACTCCCAGTTGCAACCCAATTAAATAGTGTAAGTGACATTAAACAACAATAATAATAACCATCAAGTTCTAATCGAAAAGGAACGCCAGACCGCTCATGACCTTGAGCAAGGCTATCATGATAGATTGTACACTCTGCAAAGGCTTCACCCTTTACCAAATCTGTCACACCCGGATTTACATAGAAACCCGCATATCAACACTTCCGAGGTGTGACTGCATAGGGACGCTACGAGGCTTTTCACAAGACACCCTAACAAGACAGTAGCCGTTAGTCTAACAAGGCGGTGAGAACTTAGGCACCGAGATCGACGTTTGCCCACGGAGTCACACCTTGAGGGGGTCGATGGCGTCCAGAGCGCGGCAAAGCATGCCAACAACAAAATAAATAGCGCAACGTGCGGAGTTCTCAATCGCTGAGACTCCCAACACAGGACTGTGCCTAACGAGACATAGCCGACGGATCTCCCGTCCTCGGTGGAATCGGAAATCACAATTTCACCTTGCTTCAACTAACGCCGTTGGCCCCTCGGTAACCACTGTCAAGCTAGAGCCATACAAGCTACTTGACCAAGACCAGAGCCATTATAGTTCTAGCGGTGGTGACAGGCTCCTGGGTTGCCGCTTTAAGAACCAGTCCTTAGGGAGAGACACTAGAGCAAAGCACAAAGCACATGCTCTAGCTCCCTGATCCATGTTGCTAAAAAGCAAGTTTTACATTAAGTTAAAGTGAACCATTAAGTCAAATTCAGCAATTAATAATAATAGTGACAGTTGCTGCGCCTAGCAATGAGTCTACCATATGCATAAACCCGGGGTAATCAAGGTTAGGATAAACAAGACTAGGTACAACCTTAAAGGTAATCAAAATTAGACACATGCATATGAATGTAACATTAATGTAATACAGTGAGATAGGTAGCAAGCTCTGAGTGCGAGGCAGACCAGTAAGCGAGGGCGGCTGCTGCTCCCTGACTGCTGGCCCTGGAGCTTCCTCTTCTTCTCCTCTATCTCACGGCGCTTGTGTTCCAGCATAAAGGCGTTGTCCACCAGTTCCTGAAAGTTGGGGAACTTGGTGCACATCAGCTGGTACTGTAGAGCATCATGCAGGCCATCACGAAACCTGGTCTGCTTCTTCCTGTCGGTGTCGGTGTCCTATGGAGCGTAACGGGCCAACTCGATGAACTTGTCACGGTAAGCGGTGACACTCATCCCTTCCTGCTTCAGCGCCAGGAACTCCTTCTTCTTCAAAGTCATCAAAGCTTCCGGCACATGGTGAGAGCGGAAGCTGTCATGAAACTCCTACCAGGTGATCTGAGCACGGTTGGGTGGGCATACTGGTATGAATCCCACCAATCCAATGCTGGCCCCTGAAGCTGTCCTCCTGCGTACAACACCTTCTCCCGGTCATTGCACCGCGCGATGTCGAGCTGTCTCTCCACCGCCTTGAGCCAATAGGGGGTCGCTGGCCTTGGTGAAGGTCGGAGGGCGTCCCTTCAGAAATTCGCCCCTCTTGTCTCTTGGCGGCACGTGAGGCTGGTGAGGAGGGTTCTGCTGTTGCTGTTGCTGTTGCATCAACGCTATGGTCTGGGCCATCTGCTGCGTCAGCTGGAGCTGCATCTGCATCATCTGCTCCATGGTGGGCGGCGGTGGTGGAGGCGGTGGGTTCGGGTTCGGGTTCTGGCCACTCCCACCGGCACCAGCGTTCCTCCATGTGTTCACCATCTATCATTAGCAAATAATTCTTATCAAAACTCTATTGATCATAACCATGTGGCTTGGTGGTCTGGAAAGAGAAATAAACACCCCCCTCTATGTAAACACTAATATTCTTAAACCTTAGTCCTATATCTAGATGGAGATAGACTCATGTCTATGCCCATCACAATCATTACAAAAATCCAAATCAAGCATAAGCATAATGACAACAAAATCAAGCACCTAGAGATATAATTCACACAAGACTTGACAACAGATTGACTTTTCTTTCTTTTTCTTTTTGAAAAACTACAAGATCATTGAATCATGGTGGTCTCCTAAGATTTCTTCAACCGTTCTAGCTAAGCTGCATTCCTACAGTCAGGACGGCTCTGATACCAATCTGTCACACCCGGATTTACACAGAAACCCGAATGCTACTATATGTGTGCCCAAGAAGTCCATAGAACACATATAGTCAACAAATATGATAACAGAGACACAAATGCTGAAAATAAATGCTTTATTAATGAGAGAGTTTACATCAGAGTTGCTTCATAAATGAACTAACCAATACAGCGGAAGACTAATAACAACTCTCTCTAAATGAGGCCGTACTCCACAGGGACTCTGACTGGGAGAACACACTCAGAAGAACGGCAAGTCTTCGGGAAACTCAGCAGCAGACTCATGCACAGCCCAATCTGTTACCCATCCGGGATTTTTGCAGCAAAATGACAAAAATATAGCAAGTGTAAGTAACAAAGTTACTTAGCAAGTATAGCACGGTTGTATGAGGCTCAAAAGGCTGGACGCGGCTTAACTGCATTAGCACTTTTAGTTGGTTCGTTTTAACTTTATCCAAGTTACTACAAGTGAAGAGACTCCCAGTTGCAACCCAATTAAATAGTGTGACATTAAGCATGAATAAATATCAAGTTCTAATCAAAAAGGATCCAGGCTGCTCGTGACCTTGAGCAAGGCTATCATGATAGGTTTTACACTCTGCAGAGGTTTCGCCCTTTACCCACCAGTCGCGTAAAAGTTCAAAGGAACTTTGCACCCAACCACGCACATCAACACTACCGAGGTATGACTGCATAGGGATGCTACGAGGCTTTTCACAAGACACCCTAACAAGACAGTAGCCGTTAGTCTAACAAGGCGGTGAGAACTTAGGCACCGAGATCGACGTTCGCCCACGGAGTCACACCATGAGGGGGTCGATGGTGTCCAGAGCGCGGAAAAGCATGTCAACAACAAAATAAATAGCGCAACGTGCGGAGTTCTCAATCGCTGAGACTCCCAACACGGGACTGTGCCTAACGAGACATAGGCGACGGATCTCCCGTCCTCGGTGGAATCGGAAATCACCCTTTCACCTTGCTTCAACTAACGCCGTTGGCCCCTCGGTAACCACTGTCAAGCTAGAGCCGTACAAGCTACTTGACCATGACCAGAGCCATTATAGTTCTAACAGTGGCGACAGGCTCCTGGGTTGCCGCTTTAAGAACCAGTCCTTAGGGAGAGACACTAGAGCATGTGCTTTGTGCTTTGTTGGATTATTATGAGTGTTGATCTTGCATACCTTCAGCTTACCTTCTTCAACCACATCTCGTACATAATGATACTTGATGTCAATATGCTTTGTCCTCTCATGGAACATCTGATCTTTGGTAGGATCTTTGGTAAGGTAAATAGCACTTTAAACAACAGAGGCATCAGACTCATAGCATAAGATAAATCTGGACGAGAACAGACCATGGCATACATCAAAGAACCAACAGCACTAGAATAAGGAACTCTAGACATGTACTCAATATCCTGATCTGTACTAGCACACTGAGCAGCCGACAATTTGAAATGAGCTGCAATAGGAGTACTGACAGGCTTAGCATCATCCATGTTGAAACGCTGAAGAATTTTCTGAATATAATTTTGCTGACTAAGAAATAGCACACCAGATTTTCTATCTCTAGTAATTTCCATGCCCAAAATTTTCTTAGCAGCACCAAGATCTTTCATGTCAAATTCGCTACTCAATAATTTCTTCAACTTAGCAATTTCGACTTTACTCTTGGCAGCAATCAACATATCATCAACATAAATGAGCAAATAAATAGGTGATCCATTAACATGCTTGACGTAGACACGGCTATCAAATTTAGACCTCTTAAAACCGTGCGACAGCATAAATGAATCAAACCTTTTATTCCACTGACGAGGGGACTGTTTCAAACCATACAAGGATCTCTTCAACTTGCACACAAAATTCTCCTTGGCTGGCACTATGAACCCTTCTGGCTGGTCCATGTATATATCCTCCTCAAGTTCACCATGCAGAAATGCAATCTTCATATCTAACTGCTCAAGCTCAAGATCATGTGCAGCAACAATACTTAAGAATGTGCGAATGGAACTATGCTTTACCACAGGAGAGAAAACATCATTATAATCAACACCAGGAATTTGACTGTAGCCTTTCTCTACTAACCTTGCCTTATACCTTGGAGGCTCGCTTGGAGATAAACCCTCCTTTCTCTTAAAGATCCACTTGCAGCGGACTGTCTTCTTCTTCTTTGGCAATGGTACAACATCCCATGTGTGATTCTTCTACTGCATCTCCTCATGCATAGCAGAAATCCACTTCTCTTTATCAGCACAATCAATGGCCTCAACATATGTGGTCGGCTCATGTGAATTCTCCACCTGTTCAGCACAACTTAAAGCATAATGGGTTAGATTACACTCATCAATGAGACGTTTAGGAGGTCCACAATTTCTCTTTGACTTGCGCTGAGCAATAGGTAAATCCTCCTCTAGCAGCAAATTAGGTGGTAAGTGCTGAACATTATCATGAGCCCCATCATCAACAGCCTGATTTTCCTGATCATCCACACGCGGCTCCACCTGCTCGCCTGTATCATCATCCACATGTTGTCGTCTGTATCATCATCCACATGCTCCACCTGCACGCTCATATGCTGCAGCCCTTTATTAAAATTATCTGGAACATGATCTGAGGGCAAACTGTCATTAAACATCACAGATTTATTGAAAACAACACTCCTGCTCATGAAAGTCTTTTTAGTTTCGGGATTCCACAACTTATATCCTTTAACCCCCGAACCATAACCAAGAAAAAGACATTTAATAGCTCTAGGCTCCAATTTTCCATTATCAACATGAGCATAAGCAGTGCAGCCAAAGACTTTCAACTGTGAATAATCAGCGGGTGGGCCAGACCATACCTTAATAGGTGTTTTCTTATTAAGTGGAATAGAAGGCGACCTGTTTATCAAGTAGCAAGCGGTGTTAGCTGCCTCAGCCCAAAAGCGCTTGCTCATCAGTGCATTGGACAACATGCAACGAGCCTTCGAGATGATGGTCCTGTTCATGCGCTCAGCCACACCGTTTTGCTGTGGAGTATACAGTATGGTGTGGTGCCTGACAATGCCTTCCTACCTGCAATAATCATTAAATGCAGCAGAACAAAATTCTCCACCATTATCAGTACGAAGCACCTTCACTTTTCTATCGGTTTTCCTTTCGATCATCACTTTCCAATCTTTAAAAGCAGCAAAAGTATCATCTTTATTTTTCAAAAAATAAGGCCATACTTTTCCAGAGTAGTCATCAATAATAGTAAGCATGTAACGAGCACCACCATAAGAAGGCTTACAAGAAGGACTCCATAAATCAGCATGTACATAATCAAGAGTATCCTCAATAAAATGTGATTTCTTCTTGTAATACTTACAGAACTTCTTGGGTGGTCTGGACTTAGAACGCCCTCTACTTTCTTGGCTCTTGTAACGATCATTACTTTCATTAGAAGATCTGTGCTCCGGTCTGCCTCTCACTTGCAAAGCATCGCCCTTAGACGACGAAGATCTGTGCTCCGGTCTGCCTCTCACTTGCAAAGCATCGCCCTTGGACGACGACGATCCGTCAGGCTGCACCATGCCTTTCATCTTTTCCCTTGATTGGAGTGCCTCATAAACTTCCAAAACGGTTAATTCATCACGTTACTAGGTTCAGCATTAGTAACAACAGCAACAGAACCATGTAAAGTACTTCCTCTTAGGACATATAACTTTGCAAAATTCAGATCACCTACTAAACAAACAAGAGAACCTTTAGATACCTTCAAAATTCCGCCTGAACCGGAGTACTTGAATCCTTCTGCATCAAGTGTGCTGAGCGAAATCAGATTTCTAGTCATCCCTGATATGTATCTCACATTCTGTAGCGTCCATCGACGCTAGGGCAGACACGATCGCCTTGACCACAGATATATGGCTCATCACTGAATCACCCTCCTTCATCTTGAGTGTGAACAGCTTCAACTTCATGTGCATCTTACTAGTCAGATCCTTTGACATACAGATCGATTCCAGCTTCAACCAGAGTGCTGCAACAGTCTGTTCTTGCAAACATTCTTACAGAATATCATTAGACAGATAAAGCTGAATTAAAGACAGAGCCTTACGATCCTTGCGCTTCTCCTCATCGGACCATTCGTTGAACGACTTGCCACCGAACTTATCCAGCGCCTCAGCGCGAACTTATCCTTCATCTTGACTTGCCACATCGCGAACCTCGTCTTGTAATCCAAGAGCGGTAGATCAAACTTCATCGTCGTCGACATCAAGGAAACCGAATCTGAAACCGGCTCTGGTACCACTTGTTATAAACGCGCAGCGGGATTCGGCCCGTGCCGACGGGCCAGCGCAACAACGCAACATTCAACCCAGGTCCAATGGAGCAACAACCAATCAAGGCTCAGGCCTAACTCATCCCAAAAGACTAATCTGATAGATGAGGACTGCCCTCGTCTTATATGTTGTGCTCCCCCATTATCAATTTTCGATGTGGGACTAAACCTAACAACCGTGAAAAGGCTGAGCGTCGACGACGATAACGCATCACAAAGACCGTGTGATTCTCGGTCTATCCCGTGTGCCGGGAAAAACCGAAAACTGGGTTGATTGGGCTGTGCTATGCGTTGATTGATTTGCGTTTCTTTCTTGTGCTTGTAGAGGCCCGTGCTACTGTGACCTTGGTCTGTGAGCTACTGAGTCCCAATGATTGCTCCGGTGGCAAAGACAAGGTGGAGGTCAGCGTGAGGGTACGGTGGATGACAAGGGGATTATTGAGTACCGATGTACTGAATATGCCAGGAGGAGGGGAGGAGGACACTGCAAACTCACCCTGCGCCAGCCCTGGCATGCTCAAGGTGAGCGCATGATCACTCTCTATTTCTCTCTCTGTTTGTATCACGCTGTGAGCTTGGTCTGTTTGATCACTCTCTATTCCTTCATCACCGACCAGGGCTCAGCGGCGGCACGAAGCTGGCAACTGAAGGCTCTGGGTCGGGATTCCCCTTTGCCTCGCCCACTCCAGAAACAAGCACCCCTACAACGGAGCGGCGAGCCTGGTAAGTTTCTCCTCTGCTTCACTTGCAGCAGCATCCGATTCGTTTCATATATCTGTGTTTCTTCATACTACATCTGTATTGCAACTTGATGTGTGACTTGGTTGAGGTAGAGGAGCTTGCGAATATGCTTGGCTGTTGGCTACATAATTAATGGGTTGCAAAAAGTTGTGAAATGAACGTTGGAGCAGGTAATTTCTTACCTGCATGGGCTGCCACTCGGATTACAGTGTATAAACCTGCATACTCTTGTCTGTCTTAGAAAAAGAGACCGCTTACTTGTTAAGATTTAGGAAGAAATTAATCCATGATCAAACATTGTTTTTTATTAAGTTAGCTGTAATTCCTAATAGAATTCTTGTTTATGATAAACTCAAATATTACAATTCCCATACACAAACTCAGATGGTTTAGTTGTATACTGAACTATTTTTCTCCTAACCAAACACGATGTAATTTCCTTACGAGAATTATTTACTTATGTTCACATACTTTGATCTACGGGTTGAATGAAATACTCCATAGGATGTAAGAATCAGCAATAAGCATCCTCTACCTTGAAAGGAGTGAAAATGACATTTTTTTTGTTCATACAAATGATTTGATTTAATTATTTTAGTTAGCTCATAAATTCACTACTACATATTTATCAATTGGATTTATCATTTGCCGTTTGAATAGTAGTGAACAGGCTATTTTGAACTCTAAGCTTATATTTGGGTCTTTATAATTAGCAAGGTCACTTCTTGATGGTAGCAAGCAGGAGCAGCACAAGGTGTCACTGGTGTTTACATTCTATAGTTGTTTATTCAGGCTATCAATAGACAATATTTATGTGTATGTGATATCACAAGACAATACATAATCTATGCTTGAAATTACTTAACAGCGAACATCTCGATGATTCTCTTGACATTATTCAATTCTGATCTTGCTATTATGAATTCAATTGTTGATATCATCAGTGACTCTGAAGTTGCATGGAAGTGATGCCTGAAAAGGTCTCTACTACATCAAGGTCCTCCAGGTACTGAAGGCACTTCTTTCTCCCTCGATCTGGTCCTTTCTTCTGTACTCCATATTTGGACCTTTCTATATTTGCACAATATTTTTGCCAATCTGATGCGTCAAACGGAATGGTACAGCCTCATTGTTATTTTCCTATTCCCTGTTATGCCATGTTTGCTATAGAAATGTTGTAAATAGCTCTGTAGGTGAGACTCCACTCTCCAGATAGCTGTGCATATAAATTTGTTTTACTTTGCATGTTCTGATTCTGCTCCTTCACGTTGTCCCTATTTTGTTTTCAGGCACAGGGTCTGTCTGATTGCTATACCAAGGCAGCAGAATTTTATACTTGTGGCTGCAAACATGCAATGAAAGGCCAAGCACTACATAAGCCAGTGATGTCTAATATTGATTTCCATTTCGAAAACATCAAGAAGACAGCAAGCGACAAGCATGGTACGTTATCTCGAGAGGCACCTGAGAGGCACCAATCTTTCATGTTCCATCATAGATGATCAATAGCTAATTAGAGTTAAATTTAATATCAAGCAGATCTGGTGCAAATGAGATGCAGGTCTGTAAATTCACTGGCGACCAAGCTTAGATGATTAGTGTGTCATGATTTAACGACTACAAGGATGAATTTTCCTTTGTATCATGGGAGAGTGGTGTCACTGTTGGCGGTCGTTACAACCCAAATCCGACCACCAATACTCGGGAATAAATGAGAGACTATGCAACATTCCATGCACTTAGGTTTATTTCTAATAAAGTTCCACGAGTTTTGGTGAGTGTCATGTTTGCAGGTACAATATCACGAAACACGTGCTATAGGGGTCGGAAATGACAGAATCGGCCGAACGACTCCGTTCGGCCGGTTACCCCCTTAGCCGTACAAGCCACCGAGAGTCATCCACGTCAACGCTGACCAAGCAAACACATCACACGCCACGTGGACGACCGCCAACTCACCTCGGACCCGTGCCACGTCATCCTGGGCCCACACATCATGAAGCCAAGCAGCAGAGGCAGCCCAGGAGGGGTCTAGAGGCATAGGCGGTGCTGGGGGGGGCAGGCCTGGGCCCCCAGGCCCGTTCGACCGAACTAGGCGGTTCGGCCGAACCGCCCCCAGGCTCCCAACCGCCTCCAGGGAGAGGATCCTGGCCCTTGGTGGCCAGGTCGGTAGATCGGGCGTTCGCCGAACGCCAGGGTTCGGCCGAACCGACCCCCTCGGCCGAAACGGCCGGCCACCGCCTCTGCCTCTCCCTTGACGGTTACTCTACCTCAACCGCCATGGGACCCCTATAAATAGAGGGGTCTAGCTGCTCATTTCACACACACTCAAGCCAAGGAGCTTCCAGTTCATTTCTAGTAGAGTAGGTTAGTTTAGTTGGGAGTTAGAGTCGAGTCGAGCTGTGCCTCGGAGGTTCCGGAGTCGTCTTCAGAAGCTCTGGTAATAGCTCTTGTATCTTTTACTTTATCTTTTGTTGACATTTGAGTTATCAATATAGTTATCTACTTTATTCTACTTGTGCTTTATATAGTTGCTTCTACTTTAGTCTAGTTGCTTCTATATCGTGTTTAGACTATAGTCGGTTCTAGTCCCTAGTGCTCTTAGTTCTTGCTTAAGTCTCTGCCTTAATTGGTTTTTCGATTCTACTCACACTAGCTCCAACATGATGTCCGG
>OAMR01000485.1:987062-1014350 GCA_900205405.1 Echinochloa crus-galli | reverse complement strand
CCCAGGTTTACACAGAAACCCGAATGCTGCCATATGAGTCCCAGGAATCCTTTATCTCTTCTCGTTGTCCTCCCAACTATCTATACCTTCTCTCATCTAACCGAGTATCCCTTGAGCTGTGTGTCCGGTATATCCACTCCTATCCAATACCGTTTATCCCCTGTTTTGTCTAGTCGTGTACCCTTCTCTGATAGTCTCGAATATCTGTTCACTAGTAGTCTTGCCAAAGCTTCCCTGCGGAAATATTAATTACGATACCTCGGGATACTCCCAGGTTAAGTGCTACAGCGGTGATTCTGTGCGCTTGCAGAATATTTCTATATTTTACTAAGCCATAAGGAAAACCACTGAACACTCCTTGCATCCAGTACCGGGATTCCCAATTCTGATATTGGATCGTAAGAAGTGCCAACAGTCACTTTATTGAAGAGTTGACTACTATATCCTGGCAGTTTCATATGGTTATTTGAAAAGATGCCAGGTTAATTGTGAAAGAAAATGGATACATGCTTACAACACAAACATAGATCTCTTTTAAAAAAATGTTGTTTTCTGCTTTGCTTTATTTTTCCCCAATGAACTGAGATATGGCATGCAAGGCTTGACAAAACCTACGGGCTGCAGATGCTGTTCAATCTATGACAAAACCTACGGGCTGCAGATGCTGTTCAGTTTTTGGAACCGCGATATGTACACCAGTCTGATTTTATTGCTAATTCTAAACTGTTGTCACTTGCGATATTCTAATAACCCTACTTCTCACTACTCTGATCTCACAAATTGGTAATTCTAAACTGTTGTCACTTGCGAGCAACTAAAGCTACTTCATTTTACGCCAACATGTGTTGGCAGAGAGATGTGTGTGTATAAATACATGAATATGTATATAGTCACCCCTGGTTGCTACTTGGCTGATATGTTTTGGCACAGGTAGTTCATGATTAAATAATTGTTTCGCTGCGCTCTGTTGGTGTGCACTGTCGCAAGGGGTATGCCGCCACCGCCGGTGGCAGCGCCCGATTCATTACCAGGTAATTCATCGGTTCGAGGACGCCTAAGCAATCCTTCTTTTTATGGTTGTCTTCTTGAACCTGTTTGGATGGCATGTTCGTAGGAAGGTGAGTTCCCGTAGGCAGTCTCTGGGCAAGATCCTGCAGGTGGTTTTCACGCTTGACAACGACGGCATGTATGATGCTGTGGCAGGTTTGTTCCATGGATTTAATCTGATTTCTTGGGCAAATTCTAGATAATTTTGGGCGTTCTTGATCTGACGTTGATTTGATGAGCTGTAGATTGCAAATTCGGAAGTGAAGCGCACCAAGGTTTGATAACCAGCCGGGCAAGCAAGCACGCGACCATGGGGCAAGAACTGAAAGATATTTATTTGGTGAATTAGCTTCTGTCGTTAAGCAGCAAACAAATTATTTTTGCAAAACATTGACTGCAAGTCACACAAGCACGCATGGTGGATTCTCTATTCCCTATCGAGCAGCTGCGACTGTGTTTCCTCTACTGGTCTGTGCAGCTTCTGTCAAGTTTCTGTTAATTGTTTGAACTGATTATGTTACATATAAAGGAACTTACTCACTAATTGTTCTGATTTCCAATAACTATGTAGGATTTCATCAGCAACCTCCCCGCCAGTAGTTGATTGCCAAAGATCTTCACCAGAATCACCGCAGTGTGTGGAAATATTGTCACATCTTTCATGGTGAGTAATTTCAACCCTTCAACTCTATCTGCTGTGCATTTTGTGATAAAGAGTGTTTGTGATAAGCGGCATCTTTGAACTTAAAATTTGTTGACAACTTCTTCTTATCTGTTTCTTTAGCTTTGTGAACTTAGCTGCTGCATGATCTTCTAATAGTTTTTTCTTGTCATATCCAGTTTCCTTGGATGAATATCAGAAGGACTCTCTTAGCTTACGATAGTTATACTTTCTATAGCTACTATGAATATAGATTCCTGCTTTAGTAAATTGAGAGTACACTGAAATATCAATACCATTTTCTTGGTTGATGTTTTGTTGATGACAGATTACAGTTAAGCTGCCCAATAAGGCACCAGTCAGTTCAACTTACACATGACAATAGTTTTGTGTTTTTTTTCACTTCTATGGCGGGCTATGTGCGCATTGCAAGATTTTTATTATGTAGTGAACAAAGTTCAACTTATAAGGTGCAGCCGTCTTGCTTCCTATTTAGAGTTTGTTCTGTGAGATCACAAGGTGGGATATAAAACACATTTAAAATCCATAGTTCGTGACTCTTTTTTAGTAGATGTGGACCTTTATAAGAGGTATGTATCTGATTTGTCAAAGAAAAAGAAAAAATGTGACAGTTTGGAGAAGTCATTGCTTTAGCTAGAAATTTTTATTTTCTTCTGATGCTCCTCCTATTCCCCATGAAAGGAAAAAAAATGTGACAGTTTCATATGGCTAGAAATGTTCTATTTTGCAGATTTTCCTCTGATGCTCCTGCTGTTCCTGTGACTTCATGGAGAAATGTCATGTAAAAACTATATATCTCTCTTTCATGGACATTAATATGCGAGAACTGGTTCGACACGTTCTATAGGCAGATGACATAATGTTGTCTTTTGAATCCTGATCTGCCAATCTTTATGGGATTCATGAAACTCTGTTTGTTTGTTAATTATTTTACACTATCTCTCAGTGTGGTTATGTTTATTTGGCTATAGATCGGCTATAGATTTATATTTTTGATGAAACTGTGCATTGGATCTTGCTCCATTATATTAATCTGTTGTCTTATCTTTCATTACCTGTACCTTTCACATGGATGTTGCGTAAACATTGGCAGCACCTTCATGGGAAATATTGCCAAACATAAGATTTTCTAACAATTAATTTCTTGGTCTCTTTGCTCTTTCTTTGATGGGATTGCGGCAAATTGATCGATTCACTGGTGGAGATCTCTGATTAAGGTTTAGGATATTTAACTGAATATTGTTTTGGGATGGAAGTAGAGCATACTCCTCTTCTATGTGCTTTAACTCTTCAGTTTCCATTTGTTTCTTTGGATGACTGATATTTAAATCACTCTCCCAAACACTGGATTAAATTTTGTCCATGAAAATGTCTAAAGTTGTTGTCTTGTCTTGTTGTCGAACACACTGACAAGTTTATTCCAACTATTAGGTACATACATTTTTTTTCTGGGGATATTCAGTAATCAATTATTTTTTTCTCAGCAACTTTCCTTTGTTACTCTCCTCCGTGTGAGACTCCTAGCTACGAATTATGGCAACAAAATATGACAGTGTAACCTTGCCGTTGAATAATAAAAAACCTTCCTTTGTTAAACCGCCTCCGCCACACCCGTTCCTTGCCCCTGATTACTTTCTTTATTCCTCTCTTTCTTTCCTACCGTGGCCTATTGGTTAGCACTTAGCATAGGAACACTGGTTAGCACAGGAACACACTTTTCGATTTTTCTTCTATAGACGAGTTAGATTTTCCTTCCCTGGAGATCAGTTTGCGCAGAGTGGCCTCGATCCGCCGCCGTTTCACCTAAGAGAACCTGATGCCGCTGCAGTGTCATCAACATTTAACGATGCCGAGTTTTCATCCTAGAGCCCTGGACGGCTGGAGACCTTTTCCCCTGTGAGATGCTCGTTGTTGCTGTTACCCATGGAAAATAGCATCAACATTTCTCCTTGGAGGCCATGTTAAATTCCTGGTGACCATGTTCCAGGACCTGCGCAGACCATGGCTACAGGTCGGTGAAGCTCTCCGCTCACGATCGATCCATTAATCTATATTTTTTTATTGAAGTCAGCAGGGGATCTATATTGCTTATCTTAATTGAAAATATATTTATTTATGACATCCTTTGTCTGTTGAGATAATTGAAGAGATGAAATATCAATGCAAAGAGGTGAGGGAATTTTATTTTTATAAATTTCAAGATCGGATCTGTCGCCTAATATTTTATAGGTGTTCATAGGTGTACTGTTTACGTACGGGTATTTATAGAGATGAGTTTACGTGCATGTGAGTATTTTTCTATGTCGTTTCGCAAAAAAAAAGTTTGTAAAAAAGTCACTAACAAATAGTAATTTGAAATGGATGTAGTAACAGATTTTTTATTACTATATATATTTCTATTTACTAGCATGAACGCACGTGCGGCACGCACGTTTATTGATGACACATATGTACTAAAACAATATCACTTGAGTGGACCATGGTAAACAGACCAGTCGTGTGAAGCGTTTTTAAACATACTTTATATTCGCTCTTTTAAGAGCTTCAGAGATTCTCAAATGTAGATGCACATCATCTTTGGGATAGTTGGTCTTTATTTATATAGAAAAGATTCTCCAATCTATTGTTTATTAGCAATACGGGATAATTGTGTATAGACGTGGTTACAAATGTGGGTAATATCATGAGCAGGTGGGTCCGCGTGGCTATGGATAGAGTCTCAGGTGAAAAAAGTTCTCGCATTTTGTACTGTTTTCCCACATTTTCCCACGTCTTCCCACGTCCTACAACCCGACAGATGGGTCCTCTGTGAGGGGCGGGTGTGGGTATATTGGGTGAGAAGTGTTTAGCACTCTCTAGGATCCTTTAAGTATAGATAGATTATGTTTAGTAGTTTGCTTAGTTTCATACTGTTAATCTGTTAATTTACTATAATCTTTCGTTAGAATTTTAAAAAACTATGAAATTTATAGAATTTAACTCATTTAAAATACTTAGAATACTCTTTTTGAAAAAAGTCCGAATGTAAATTCAAGCTAATTTGAAAATATAAAATTTTTGTTTATCATATTTTTCTAATACACGCGCGGCGCGCGCACTTTACTAGTTTTTTATTAACGTCCAACATCTCTATGGTGTCCGTACGAATCCGAAAGGTTGAGTGAGGAGGCAGACCTTCGAGGACTATCGTGTATAGTATTGTTTATAGACATGTAAATTAGCGGCAGATGCATGGCCTGACCGTGTGAGCATATAATGATAAGTGGGGTAATCACAAAAAAAATGATAAGTGGGGTCGCACATTTTTTTCTTACGTGCTCTAAATTCTATCGCCCTGTTCAGTTGGATTATCAACCAACAGTCAGCAGTATTTTTCTCTCAACAAAGACCATCAACAAAAACCAGCACCAGCCACCAACCAACCGAACACATGTCTCCAAGTCCACGGAAGGCTTTAACGTGATCCACCGGCCAGGCAAGCTAAGACAGAACGGGAATTAATTAATATGATCTCACTCCAATGTCCACGAGGCCATGTTATGTGGAAAGTTTACCCCTTGCGGTGTGCCAACCGACAAGTACGTACGCGAAGAAGTCAGCGTGTTAGATTTCCACTGTACCATCATTTCGTTCCACAGCCAATTCACCCTGATAGTTGGGCTGCAACCCAAGTTGTAACCACACCAACCCATTCTCACAAGATAATAAATACAATCCACCCCAATTCAAACCTCCACCATCACACACCATACCAACCCAAATGTTTCAGCGCATAACTTATACAACCTGCTGGCCAAAATGGTTAGAACTTAGAACCCCATAACAACCCATTGGGTTGCTACTAATACCTAAACAAGTTGAACTACTTCCACGGTGATCCATAGTTACACAAGGCCACCCCAAACTTCCATGGGACAGGATTGCCAGCGGCTTACAGTATTCTACAGTATCATGCTCATTGCCAATGTACAGTTTCCAATCGGCTTATGAGCATACATTTGATTCCATCAAACAAGATTACTAGCAGAACACGATTGGCATATATAACATAAGCCACGCAGTGCATCATAGTACGATAGCATAAGTCTCTGACAATAGCACACATAAACAAAGTCAGAACTAGTCTGACAGCACACAGTTCAATACTCCCTCTGTCCTGAAATATAAGCATTCGTTGACTTTTTCTGTCAACGTTTGACCGCTCGTCTTATTCAAAAAGTTTATAAAAATATTAATTTTTTTGTTATGACATGTTTTATCACTGTATATATTTTAAGCATATCATAATAATTTTTATATTTTTATAAATTTTTGAATAAGACGAGCGATCAAACATGATACGCAGAAATCGAGAAATGCTTATATTTTGGGACGGAGAGAGTACAGCACTAGTCTTGTGTACTTCACAGCATTATCACACTTCGGCCGGGTTTAGTTCCCAAAAGTTCCCAAAAAGCAACTCCCAAATACGCTATGCAAAAAGAAGATTCCCCATCACATCAAAATGTCATAACATGCATGGAGTACTAAATGTTGATGAAATCAAAAACTAATTGCACAGTTTTGTTGTACTCTGCGAGACGAACATTTTGAGCCTAATTAATCAATTTTTGGACAATTTTTTGCACATACAAACGAAAATGCTACAGTGACGCAATGATTACGAAGAGACATTCAACTCCCAAATTCAACCTCCCAATTCTCCATCTAAACACCACCTTCAGGTGGTAGATATCTGACAGGACAGAGTTTAATACAGCACTAGTCTTGGTACCATGGAGGATCAGTGTCTTCTTGCCGGTCTCAACCTGTTAAAATTATAAGAGCAGAAGCAAGATGTGAGTTGTGAGATTCAGTAGCAGAGAAACACATATGCTATTTCCATTTTCAGATGTCCTATTACTATACAAGGTTCGAAATATGTAGACCATCCTAATACCTATAAACAGCTAATGTCAAGAATTGCAAATGATTTTCAGCATAAAGCATTGTGCATTGCAGCCTCTGCCAAAAGTTCACACATCTTTTTCAGCTAGCTAACCCACCGCTAGATTTGCTAAGTTTATATATAGCTACATCGCTCTCGCAATGGATGACAAGAAACAATAAGGTAAAGATATTATATAACAGAACACGAGAACTGCTGAAGGTTATTCCAAGATTGCATCATCAGTTAGGGGACAGGCACGCAAGAAAGGCAATGGTCGGTTCTGGTGGCAGCCCACAGCGACCAGCAGGGCTGTACCACAAATTTTGGAGGCTTTAAAATCAGTAGGGCCATGCCATTGCCACACCATACAAAACTATTCATCCGGCGTCATCAATACCCCCCCCCCCCCCGCTGCGCTCCGGCCTCCTCCACCCGCACCGACGCCGCCCACCGCGCTCCCGGCCTCCCTGGCTTCTCCACCCGCGTCGCCGCCGCCCCCTCGCCTCCACGCCGCCTCCCCTCTCCTCCCCACCACCGTCGCCTCGCCTCCTCACCACCGCGCCACCCCCTCGCCTTCACCCGATGCGCCTCACCTCCTCCCGCCTCCTTAAATCGCCCGCCGTCGGGTGCTCCCCTCCGTAGCCTGCCTCAAGCTACCGGCTGCGCCCCTCTTCTGCCTCCCCTTGAGCCTGAGTAGCATCCGCTCGCCGGAGACCGAGCACCCGGGCGGCTACGCCGAACACGGGTGAGGATCGAAAGGAGAAGGAGGTCACGGCAAAGAACATCGGGTCCGGCGAGACGGGCCCTCCCGCCACAGATCCGCTCTTCCCTTCCACTGCTGCTCCGGCAAATCGACAGCAAGGGGATCACGGCTCCACGGTCGAAATCTCCTTCGCCGGCCGCTTCACCGCCAGCGCCAGCGCCATCGCAGCATGCTTCAGAGAGGTAGCTATCTATCCTTCGATGACATGATCGATCCCACATCGCACAGATCCATCTGCTTCCCTTCCGCGGATCAATTCGATTCCATCGCCTTCGATCTTCTTTTTCCCTCCCAAGTATAGGAGGAGGACGACGACAACTACGATCTCTCGCGCTCCCCGCTTGATTTGATTTGATTTGATCTGGTTTGATTTGATCTGATCCCCCACCCCACCCCATCGATAGATATGCACCATCCCCTTGGACACGGCCAAGGTCAGGCTCCAGCTGCAGAAGAACGTCATCGCTGGGGACGCGCTCCCCAAGTACCGCGGCCTGCTCGGCACCGCCGCCACCATCGCCAGGGAGGAAGGGGCCGCCCCGCTCTGGAAGGGGATCGTATCGGACCTCCACTGACAGTGCATCTACGGAGGACTCCGCAATGGACTCTACGAGCATGTCTGTATACGTACTCAACCACTCCGCATTTCATTCAATTCCTCCCTCCAATACTATCTCTACTTGCTTCCATGTGTTGCAGGTCAAATCCTTTTATGTCAGCCAATGTTGGGATGTTTTTTTTGTTGGAGACCATGTTGGGGATGTGCCCCTCACGAAGAAGACAGCTTCTGCAGATAGATTATCCTTCATGAGAAAGTGCACAATTGTTAAGTGTTTCATTTATTTCTGCTTCAGACTAAGTTAAGAAAGTCTTCTTGCTTGAAGAGCTTTACCAGCAGATGCTCACGAAGGCGCTGGCCCACCATTTCCAAGCAAAATTGCTCTTGCTAGATCCTACAGATTTTCTTATAAAGGTGAGTTTGGCTGCCACATTTTTCCTGCTGTACACAAAATTTGTTGCATGTTCTAATGCCGTATCCTTTCTTACATATCCATAGCAAATATGGCACTGGTGGGAGCACAGAGAAGGTAAGACCTTTAAACAATCTGTGCTATGTCTGCCTTAAGATGTACAGTAAGTATTAATGGAATCACCGGCACATTGTGTTTGCATATTGTTCATGCATTGCTTTAATAATATACGTGCATATAATTGCCAAGCTTGATGTTTTTAACTGAAGAACTTTTCTTTTTGCTCAGGCGTATAAATGATCAATATATGCAACGACGCTTGAACGTGTGTCCGGATTGCTTGGATCTATTTCGGTCCTTCCACAAAAGGAGGAACCATCAGTTGAGCATTTACTGTTCAGCTCTTCATTATTTCTGCAGTGTTTTGGTTAATGCTCCAGTAATATACTCCAGTTTTTGACTGAATCTGCGGATATGTATTTCAATATTCTGAACATTTAAACTTCCATACATCCATCTTAAGAAAATTGCTTAAAGAAAGTTAACTTCCGTTTGTTCTGAATGTTATTGCATATATTAGTCTTCTCTTTCAGTGAAAAAGTTGAATTCACTTGCATCTATAGACCGAAGAACGCGATGACTGAATATTGTTCTTTTAGTTGATAAATTTACCAGTACATTAGTGTTTTTACAAAGAAGCCCCATAAACTAATATAACTTTACAAATATACTAAATAATTATATAAATTTATATAAAATATCCCGCATCAACACACGGCGAAATTTATACAAAATATCCCGCAGCAACGCGCGGGGTATCACCTAGTAGATTAGTTGAACTAGAACAATTTACTGTCCATGTATTAAAACTTGAGTCAATACAGAAACTTTTGAGGCAAGTAAATACTGGTTCGGACTTCTAAAATCATACCTTACAAAAGCAATTCAGCAGCACCTTGACTGAGATCCTGACGTGGAATTGAGATACTTGTACCTGATGGAGTGACAAAGGTGACCATGTCACTCGGCTGATCTTCACTAATCTCTTGACCTGCAGCATAATGACTAATGTTAAGTAAATTCAAATGACCATAGAAATGTGCATACATATGCCAAAAACAGAATGAGGATATACCTTCATTATTATCTGTATCGTTTTCTTTTTCCATGAATAACCCATCTTTCCCGCACACAAGGGCTTCTAACATCTCTGGAGTTAGTGAACTTCTTGACTCCCCAAGAATCCTACCTCCAAGACTAAAGGCAGATTCAGAAGATACAGTACTAAGAGGAATGGCCAGGAAATCACGTGCCATAGTTGACAAGATAGGGAATTTCTCAGCATGTGACTTCCACCAAGCCAAAATGTCGAAATTTTCAATGTCTTCCACACAATCTTCTTCAAAGTACGTGTCAAACTCAGATTTTGGTGCGCGAGCCTTTCTCCTACTTGACTTGAAATTCGCAAACTCTCGTCCTAGCTCTCTTTCCAAACACTGGTGAGCCACTGACGTTGCTGCCATCACTTGAATATGTCATAGAGTATGCAGCACTTCTCCTCACACGCTGCTCATACTCCATGAAGTATTTCTTCATCCAATCTAGAGCAACATTAACACATATATGAATCTGGTCCGTATTGCTGCAAATCTTCTGATAGAAGAACTCCAGATATTCCGCTTTGCCCCTTGGATCTAACAATGTGGCAACAACAACTCCGAGATTCACATCATAGTCCTTTTTGTTTCTGCGTGCAATAGGCTGATTTGACTCATCAAAATCAGTGCCCCAATACTTCTCAAATTTGATCCTCATGGCTGCAGCCAAGTCTTGCAGCGCAATGCTCGTTTGCCAAGCAGGATCATCCAAAACATCCCGAATGGAAACGATCAAAGGCAAAAACATATATGAAGTTGCTGAGCCAATGCGAAAACTTGCCAATCAACCACTGACGCTGCCCTGCTAGCTATATATGTATGTAAGCCGGCCCGCACTTGTCACAGGATCGATAGCTCGATACCCTTGAAGGAGACAATAACCCTCAGTTCAGAACACCCGGCCGGCCGCATCCATGGCATCCAAGAAGTCCGTAGCTTCCCCCGCAGCCCTACTCGTCGCCATGGAACTCATGCTCGCGGCTGCTCTACCGTCTGCATCAGCCCCTGCTCCTGCGCCATCCGAAGCTCTAGTATGCCCGACTGGTATAAAATCCTTTATCGAGTATGGAGAAGCCTCCAAAGAGCTTGCTGCATGTTGACGATAATTTCGGGCCAACACACGATCGCACTTGAACGTGCCACGTACGGAGGGACTCCTTGCTGCTCCTCCACGCAAGTCGGTCAGACCGTTATGATAGCCGGTCAGATCGGTCTCGTCGGCAGTGCCCGACGAGAGACCAACGAACGCCCGCCCGGGAGGGTCCCCGTCAGGGCAGGCGCACCTTTGTTTGCCCTAGGCTCGGCAGGCCAGCTAGGGCGCCTCCTCATGCCATGGAGACAGAAGAAGGACAGCACATGGGGTTGGAAAAGTTGGATAAAGAGAACGAAAGGTAAAAGATAAAAGTGTAATTGATAGATTCGATTGGATGTTTCTCAATCGGCCTTTTAGCCTTTATATTTATTGGCCGGGGAAGTCTTACCCCTCATGAGTCGGTTACAATATGGGAAAAAACACGGAATCCTAAACCTACTTGAATTACAGCGTAAAAACCGGTCTGATCAGTTTTGAAAACCGATCTGACCTCTTTTTCCGAGTGCAGATCTTGCCGAAGTCATAACTCTCTCATCCGGAGCCCAAATTAGACGTTCCACATATGCATCTTGATCGTCTCGACGAGATCTACGCAGTGGTGAAGTCCAATTTGCATTTTGACAAAGTTTTATAAACCGGTCTGACCAGTTTGTGCATACCGGTCAGACCGGTTTGCACAGCCGTGCCAATTTTAGTTGTCAACATATGCCCCCCTGGTTTTTGGCAAAGCTTGCGTGCCAGAAAATAATCTTCAATGGTCTGGCACTCAACCATAATTCATTGGTGCATCAGAAGCATAATATTGATAATTGTAAAAAGAAGACAAAGGATCGGATTATACCAAAACCATGAATTGTAATTAGGTATACTTGGATACGCATTCCATGGCACATGCATCGACGGAATAAATATTGAAGAATAATGAGAGGACCGTTGATGTTTCTTTGCTCTTGGTGATGATGAATGCCAACTTTGATCTACTAACCGATTACTTTGCTTTTGCTCTGCTATCTTTTGATACTTGTGCAACAACTCAGCAAAACTTGGCCCCTTCTTCGTCACCTTACTCTTTGGAGTAATGCTTGAAGTTCTACCAAACTTTTTTATATGACCGGTCAGACCGGTTGGAACACCGGTTAGACCGGTTCTTTGAGAACCAGCCAATTTGAGATCATGTTGCCCCCAGCCGAACATGATCGTTGCTCAGCTATATTATTTGCGACATGCTTATCATTGGGGACAATTTGATTAGCATAACCAGCCGATGATTTTTCACTCGTTGGCTTTTCTATATCTAGTGTCAAATCTGAATTTTTATTTAATCTACCATCCTTTTTGACACGATAAACTTGTTTGATCACCTTACGTTTATTTTTCTGTGTGGACCGATTCTTTTGATCAAAACGGTCATTATGCATAGGTGACAGCTTATGAATTACCGGCTCCCCATAAGTAATATAATCTGAACACAAATGTCTAGGAAGAGCCGGTATATATGAATTATAACACCAAGGAGAATAAGAATAAGGCATATTAAAACAAAACTCCCATGGCATCGATGTAGGTGATCCATACGGTGGAAACGACATTGATTTGTGAGAATTATTCATTGCGGATTCCGATTATGGAACTTCTCCCTAGGAGAAGATTTTGATTGTTTGAAATTTTTAGACCGACTAGCATCATTAACAATCTTTTGTCTTTGAGACTTAGCCGAAAGTTTTTTGTTATACTTCGGCTTTTCTCTTTGATACTTATGATAGCCTTTGGATTCAATGGTTTTCCAAACACCAATCTCAGGTTTTTTGGGTTTAACCATCTTTGGTTTTAATTTATTTTGCGAAACCCTAGATGAGGCGGTCAGACCGGTTTGAGAACCGGTCAGACCGGTCGCAATGCAACCGGCACCGTTGCCTTTGTTTTATTGCCCCCCGAGCGTTGAAGTACTGGACACACTTTCTATGCTCATGCTAGGGGATTTTGGATCAACAATTTCGGCTAGAGACAACCGATTTATTTCTTGACCAACAACATCACAATTTTGCAAGTTGCAAGTATCAATAATAGTATTAGTCGGCTTTTCAATAGCCAACTCTAGATCAATAGGAATTGAATCTACCTTATCCTCTTCAGTAACCAAAAATTTAACATAGGTAGATAGACGGGCAGATATAGTACCAGAAGATTGTATATCCTTTAATATAGCGATGGTCGATGGTGGCTGCCACTCTTCAATCTTGATGACTCCTTGTCCTGTCTTATGGTAGCAAGACAAGAATAGACTTTGAACTACTCTGTCATATTCTTGCTGATATTCCTCAAGTAGTTCTTCAAACGATGTCGTATCACTAGGGTTTGACAAATCGGCCATGATAACCTGATTTTCGTTCCCCAGCGGAGTCGCCAAAATGTGTTGATGGTAACTTCGGGCCAACACACGAATCGCATTTGAACGTGCGGCGCACGGAGGGACTCCTGCTGCTCCTCCACGCAGGTCAGTCAGACCGGTATGATAGCCGGTCAGTCCGGTCTCGTCGGCGGTCCACATATGCATCTTGATCGTCTCGACGAGAGCTATGCAATGGTGAAGTTTAATTTGTATTTTGACAAAGTTTCCTAAACCGGTCTGACCGGTTTGTGCATACCGGTCAGACCGATTTGTACAGCCGTACCAATTTTAGTTGTCACCACTGCAAGAGTTATATCCGTGAGTATTAGCCAGTTCGCTCCGAGCCCCGGCACCGTCGTCCCACCAAGCACGTGCCTGTGCTATCCTATCTAGACCATCGATTGTGTGGGTGGTGCTGTCTGAACATGACGATGCAAATTCCCCTTGCCCAACACAAACACAAGTGTGCCTGTATAGGGCAGTTACTATTTACTTATTACCCGGGCCGGACTACTGCCATATAGTATTGAATAATATGCCATGCATATTTACGTGGATCCATGCATATGCATGCACCATGTCGTCACCCCATGTGTATGCTTGTTGCGTGATATATGTGACACTTGTTTGTGCCGTTGTGTTGGTGCCTAAAATACAAAAAAAAATATACATATATGAAATAATAAAGCATACTTTCACTAGTGGAAAATCCACATTAGTATCGATCGATTAGGCACACGTTAGTGTCGGTCAGTTATGCTAGTATTGGATTCACAAAGTCACCACGGTCGTCTTGCTGTTGACGGGGACATCGCCTACCAATAAAAGAACTACACCGGTTAAATAATAAAATAAATCCTAAAAAATACGACACCAGTGTCGAGTTGATGACTTAAATCTAAATTGACATTCCAATCTATATATCCATTTGAACAAATAAGCAAATATTACATACTGCACATATAGTCACTCTTCTTTTCTTCATGCACAAAAGTTATTTTAGTGGCTCCAACTACAATGTGTATTTTGGTTCTTGCATGTGTAGTTAATTAGTTATGGCATGAAACCTTTACCACTTATATATAAGATATGTAACAAAAACAAAGTAAACATTTACCACTTGCATGTGTAGGCAATTAAATTTTATTTTCTGTCCAAGAAAACACAAAGTAACATTGACCGATTACTTTCAACATTATTGTGTTGAATACTCTAAAACTTTATCTATATTGCTAACAAATTTAGAAATATTAAATCTTTTATGTTTAATATATACTCCCTCAGTTCCATAATATAACTGTGTTTAAGTCTTTTCCAAAGTCAAACCTTTTTTTAACTTTAACCAAAAAATATCCTTAAAATAAATTATCCGAAATAGAAATATCCATATTATAATTAATGGTTTTACATAAATCTACAAACATAGTTGCTATGTTATTAGTCCCTACAATTATTTTGATATTTATAGTTAAAACTGAAAAGATTTGGCTTTAAAAAAGTCAGCTATATTCTGGGACGGATGAAATGCTACATAGGCATCAAGTCACACGAAACTAGGGGTGGATGCCGAGCCAGCTCGGCTCGTTTTGGCTCGGCTCGTTCGAGCTCGTTAGCCAAACGAGCCAGCTCGGCTCGGCTCGTTAAGGAAACGAGCAAAAAACCTGGCTCGGCTCGGCTCATTAAGCTCGCGAGCTGGCTCGTTAAGCTCGTTGAGCTAGAGTTAAATTTAAAATTTCACAATAATATATATAATATAAAAATTATTAATAATCAACAGAATCATAACACATCTAAAACTACGCATATAGTATACATATATTATTATTAATTAATAATTTGCTCATTAGTCTATTAAACCTTCTAGCTCGTTTGGCTCGCGAGCAGCTCGCGAGCCGGCTCGAACTCGCTCATTATACTAACGAGCAAAAACTCTTGCTCGGCTCGTTAGAAATATGCACCGAGCCGAGTCGAGCCGAGCTGGCTGCGATCCGAGCGAGCTAACGAGCTCCGAGCATTTTGTCCAGCCCTACACGAAACCATGCTCATTTGAGTTGAGAACTATATAATGGATGAAATTAGAACTCAACTTTGTTCACACAATGGTATTGAAATCCCACATTAATTGAAAAAGTGGACTTTATGGGCTAAGCTATAATTTGTGGTGAAAGGTGATCGAGATTCTTTAGTTTCCTCAAGGAATAATTGAATATGCTTTTTGCAAGAAGAACAAGGCCAGTCTCAGTGCAGGATTTCATCACACGGTTACCTAGACCAGAAACTAGGTAACTGTGCCAGATGATGAAACTCCTCTCACATCCCATGAAACTCTTCACTCTCTCTCTCTGCCACATCAGCATATTTAATGTCATGAAACTCCGATGAAACCCCCGCTAAGACTGGCCTAACGAAAGTCATGGTAGGTAATTCAATGGTTTGTAATTCTAGGTTGGAAATGAAATTTGGCTAGAGACTTTGGTAAAAGTGAGCATTTTTTTAGTTGCCTGACTAACCGTGCTTTCCAGAGTGCTACAAGCGGCACCTTGTTTATGGTAATGGTTTCGGAATTCCAGAATAAAGTAGATCAACTAGCTAGAGTTTATGTTGAAAAGTATTTTAATGCAGTTGACAAGGAATCATGATGAAGTGTGCTAATCAAGGCTTGATCTCTTTAACTCACACACACATTGATTTGAAGGCATGGTTAGTTGTTTAGTGATACAATTTTGTAAAGGCGCGTATTTACTTAAAGCATATAAATATATATATAAAATGACAATTTTTTCATATAATGTTTCTTCTAAAAATGGCTAAACCCAGTGCATTGCACGGGTTGGTAGACTAGTATATATAATTAAGCGGCGCACGCTATGTACGTGTGTTGCAATTTGCATGTCTCCAAGTCCACATAAGGCAGCAGACGTACGTACTAATTTTTCTTGCCAAAAAAAGATGACAAGAATATGGACATTACGCGCGCGTGTATATTATCAAGTCAATGTCCCAATACATGACAGTACGAGAATGCATGCAACCTTGCTCGAATGTCCACGAGGGCACGTTCCATATGTTGAATAACTTACGCTTGCATCGTGCCGACTGGCAAGTACGCCAAGACGTCGGCGCGTTAGTTTTCCCCTGTACCCTCTGCCCGCACCACGGCCAATGCCCGAAAACTTGCCAATAATCGCTCGTACACATGATAATACGCACGCACATATATGATGCATAACCGACGACGACGCCGGCCTATATAAGTAATCACTTGCTAAGATACCGTTAACTAAATCCATATGCTTGAAGGCGCACACACACACAAACATCAGCAGCCAGCGATATGATGATCATGGCATCTAACAAGTCCATAGCTTCCCGTTCAGCAGCAGCCCTGTTCCTCGCCTTGACGCTCATGCTCGCTGCTTCTGAGCAGGCCCAAGCAGCACGGCTGCCTCCTCCAGCGCCGGTTCTACCGCCGTCGTCTTCTCCGACGCCGGCGCCGGCGCCGGCGCCCTCCCAAGCTTTGTGCCCTGCTGGTTTCAAGAACTTGCTCGAGTACCTAGAGGCCGTTCCAGAGTATCAGGCGAGCGGCGTGTTTCTGAGCCTTAGCCTCTACCCTCCCAGCAGCGGTCTCCCCGGCGTTGTTCTGTCACCAAACACCTGCGTGTGCTATGCTCCCACCCTCGCCGCCATAATCTTTGGCCCCATCAAATGCGAGGGTGTCTGAATACGTGTCGATCTCAATGTGAGACCATATATACTAGTATGACTGTATGAATAATCTGACATGCGTTTATGTGCATGCATGCATGTGTGAGAGCTAGTTTCTCGGTCAGCATGCTGATGACCAGTCTCGACGACGTGTGTGTGCTTGTTTGTGTGACATGTAACACATGTTTATATGTTGTGTCGGTACCAAGACACTAAATATATATACAAATAATGAGTAAAGCATATACTGATAAGCTTTATAACTATCAAGGAATCTCGCTCACACCCTGCTTGTTGGAGTACGTATGCCTATGGCCGCATCACGTCCAACGTGTTTTTTTTTTGCAGCACAGTATATACTGTCTTATTCTGTTACTAATGGGAAACCTTATTTTTTAATCTCTGTTCCTTATGTCTGAAAACAATCTGTGTGTTCAGAGGAATGTTATTATACTGCACTAGATGATTTGGAGCAAAGGTCGGGCAAAGCGACATATGAAATCTGTGTGTGCTAACAGTAACAGATTATGCTTGGCGTTCAGAGAGGATGAAACTGCTTGTTTTTCGCATGCCCGACATGCTAGGTCATTTCTGAATAACAGTGCTTGTATTAAAGTGCTCATGAGCGTATCTGGTCTCACGTTAGTAAAACAATCAATTGTTTAGTCACCAATTATCATTAACTAGTTCATCAACGGTACTGGTTTGTAGTGTTATGTTCCTTGCTTAATAGATCATATGTACAAAGAAGAGCTTGAATTTGAATACATTTGTGGGTTATAATTTAGAATTTAGTGATCGGGTGAGAACACTATTAAAAAAGGATCAAACTAATAACACCTACTCGAGTAAAAAGATAGGTACACATGTAAACGTGTGTTGGGTGCTCACTAATTTTTGTTGGTGAGCAGATTTGGTTTACACTACCAGAGAAGTTGATATTGGCACCGGTTGGAAAACCCTAAATATTTGCATATTTGCGTGTTGCGGGATTCGAACTCGAGACCTCTTGGCTCGCGCGCACCCACCTAACCATCTTACCTACGCAACGCACGTGATAGGATAAAAGATGCGCTACTTTTGAAGTAGCATGCGACACCCCCATTAGCACCAGGTCATATTTGCGGACCGGTGCTAAAGGGCCTTTAGCACCGGGTCGTAACACCACACGGTACTAAAGGAGGGGGGACCCTTTAGCACCGGGTCGTAACACCAACCGGTGCTATCCGGTGCTAAAAGGTCCCCGGGGCATCCCAATTTTACGCCCGGTGCTAATGTTGCATTAGCACCGGTTCTTTAGTGCGCCGAGGCATATGAGGGGTGCGGATGATTAATTTTCTGGTAGTGACACATACCATTGCTGTTCTTTCATCGGAAAAGTATAGTAATTGTTTAATTATTTTCTTCTCACATTCACTTGTTTCTACAAACGATGTAAGTGAAGCCATTATCGATCACAGTTGAAATGGCATAACCTTTTGTTTTATAGGATGGAACATTTTATTTTTCAAATCCTCAAGGTGTACCCATTGGATATACTACACTACTACAAAACCAGTTTTTCCTGTCGGCATTATCACCGCCAGTTTACATGAAATCGCATGTGATAGCTTTCACCGCCGGTCTAAAATAGAACCATAGGTGAGAATTCTTGGCCATTATCACTGCCGGTTTGTAAGACGAGCTAGCGGTGAAAATGATTATCACATGTGGTTTCTAATAGTGCCAAATCCTAATCAGATTTTTTTCATACAGATTTATATTTTTTTATTTTTTAAAATTTATCTTGAACTAGGAGAACATAAGGGACGACTACGAAAAACTGCAATCCAACTAGACCTACGGTGTGGCCTCTAAAATTCAAAAATATTAATATAAAAGCATTGCATCCCCACTAGTTTGCACACCCTAAAATATTATTTCTCATATTACATGGAAATATTTTTACATGTGTTGTACTACTTACAAATTGCTATGGAGGACTTTCAAATTTTTATGAAAATAATTTGCTATTTTCAAATGATTAAGTGAATTTTTAGGTAATTATTCGTAGTAATTCTAATTTGGACTACATATATCTCAAATAATTCTTAACAAATTCTATAAAATAGTATCTGCTGGAGATATATGCCCTAGTTTAGATTGTATCATAAAAATATATGAAAAATTAACATGTTTGTTATACCTTTACTTGTAACAATAATAATAACATCTAAAACTAATTCAAAATTATGAAAATGAATGGAGTCCTTCCCTAGGTGTATAACTTTCTTATAAAGAATTCAACATGTTTTAAGAAAATGATATTGTATGATGTTCGCAAAACCATACAATCTTGCACACTCTTTTATACATCATCTCAATGCAAACTTTAAAGTTTGCACACTCTAAAACATTATTTTACTCACATTACATGAAATAGTTTTTCATATGTTATATTGCATATAAGTTTCCATCAAGGAGTTTCAATTTTTTTTAAATCATTTGCTATTTTTTTAAAAAATAAATGAATTTATAGTTATTATTCCAGTAATTCCAATTTAAACTACACCTCAAATCATTCTTAACAAATTCTAGAAAAATAGTTTCTAAAAACATTTGCTCTAGTACAGATCATGGGTTGATCTCGTGGAGATCTTGTACAAGTTCGGGACCGCCCATGGGTTGATCTCGTGGAGATCTTTGCATCAATGTTTGTATAGGCATTTTTTGTGATCATCTTTGCAATAAAGACTAATCATTCATATGTGATGTTGGTAATCTCGTTCCTTGCCTTTGCTTGTTGATTTTTTATGCCTTTACTATATTGGTTTTAGATTGATTTGTTGATCAATGTGATTAGTCATGTTTGATTGGTTAACCCTTCATATATTTTGCTAGATCATGAAAATAGAGTTTAACCAATTATATAGTGTGCTTTTTTCATTTATATGTTGAGTTTTAGACCACCGATTTTGATGTGATTGCGATAGGGTTAGATTGATAATTTTACAAACTATTTTATGACCAAGTTTCACAAATTTAGGAGTTACGGTCTAAGAGCGATACCCTTTTTAGTGTTCTATGATAATCTGATTTTCATGAAGGAATTTTTTTACTATGATTTATTACTATCGTTTCGACTCCCGATAGCTAATATTAGAGGGCCGATCTATAAGGTTCAAGAAGATAAAACTGGGCAACTAGAGGAAGAACTCGTGGAGCAGATTAAGGAAGACGCAAACTAAGCGTAGTTCAGCTGCTAAGGTTCCTTGTGGTGGAACATGTCGAGTCGGGTTCGAGCCCTCGAGTCACCACGGATAGTCGTATTTTTCTTGATTTATTTCAGACTATAGACAAGGTGCTTGTGGTGACCTCTCATCAATTTCTAGATCTGTCGGCTCTGGATTATCACCCTACTGCTTGTGGAAGTACGGCTATGCCTTATGGCCGCACATCCAATGTTTTTTTTCCAGCTGGAACTCGTGCAATTTTATCGTAGTCTATTAGTAATTGGACACAAGACATAATGTAAAGAAAGATAAATTCTAGAAAATGTTTTAAAACCAGAAAGCATCTAGCCATCAAATCATTAGTCCCCAATGACAATAATACCCATTAGATCAATCGCTGCTCCCATGCAATTTAAGTTTAAAAAATGTGGATAGAAAGGAGCTATAATGAATAGAGAATTACATACGGAGAGGCTGTAGGATCTTCAATTTGCACCTGTTCTGGGATCAACTCGCCAGACTCCTAAAATCAAGAGTTCATCAATCTATCTGTTATGATCGAGATCATGTCAACTGCACCAGCTGCCTTTGTCATCTTCTATGCCCATCAACGTTGAATCGTCGTAGACATAAAATTAATTAAATCCTGTCACTTTGGTGGCGTCAAATTAGCTTTAACCGGCCATCGGTACATGTGTCATCAACTCATATCGTGTCAAGCTTTGAAGGAGCATTGAATACGATTAAAAATCAGACCTTGATCATGTCTGCTTCCTGATGCCTCTTCTGGACATTACTGTTTGCTTCACGCTCCTACCGCGCCATCTGATCCACCGCTCATGTTGCGGCCTCTCTCGCGGCGCATCATCACAGGCCTATGGATAACACCCTCGCTCGCGGCCTGCTCCCTCCATGGATGGCGCTAGCCCGGGCTCTTACTTAGCCTACAACAGACGTACGTCCTGGATCACGCTACAGGCTGCCGCTGCTTTGGTGATCATCCAGGAAACCGCTAGGGTTTAGAAAAGTCACGAGCGTAACATATGAGATTAGAGGAGCACAACCTCGTGGATTATTTTAGAATGGCAGGTGGGTAATTTAGTTACAAATTTAGGGGGTTACTTTACTATCTTTTTATAGTGGCATATGTGGGTAATTTTAGAGAACATGATAAATCTAAGGGCTATGATGATTTGAATCTACCAAATAGACGGCCAGATGTTTCTGATTATTGTGAGAATTTATAGGATTTATCTTTTTTCTAGTGCGTCTTGTGAGGATTAATGTGGGGGCTTCAAAAGGAGCCTCCAATTAGTAATAGTAAGAATCCATTTTGTAAGATAATATTTATTATCTCTGTCATTATGAAAAACAACATAAAACAACATTCTAAAACTACATCTATTATGAAAAATAATGGCGGAATAGCCAATTTCATCCCTAAAGTATCCGTCGAGGCTCAAACTCTTCCCTGAACTACCAAAACGGCCAAACTAGTCCTCCAACTTTCACAATCGGCTCGGTTTCATCCTTCTTCCGATGTGGCATGCCATGTTGGCTCGCCCCGTCATCGCTTAGTCAGCTAGGGTTTCATTTTTTGTTGAACGATGACCCCTTTGCCACTCTCTTCTTTTTACTTCAGGCCTTCAGGCAAAGGATATCAGCCCCTCTCATTTTTCCCTCCCCATGGCGCCTGCACGAGGACTTTGGTTTGCTAAGGGAGTGGACGACGTTCTGGACGGGAGGAGCCCAGCTGTTCTTGGTTGTTTGGGGAATCCTTGGAGTGGAGATCCTGTATCACGAAGGTGCCCTGATGGTTGAATGTGGGTTCAAGTTATACTCGTAGGCTATGATTTTGATTTGGTCTTTTTGGATGGATTTTGAGCGTGTAGTGGATCTGTAGGGCAGGAATAATATGGAAGATGTTCAGGTCAATGTGGCATCTGTAGGTCTAAGTAGGCAGCGACAAGGCGAGCCAACGTGGCATGCCACGTCACAACAAGGACGGAACTAATTAAGCTGATCATGAAAGTTGAAGGACTAATTTGGTCGTTTTGATAGTTCAGGGATGAGTTTGAGCCTTGGCCGATAGTTCGGGGATAAAATTGGCTATTCCGCCAAAAATAATCTAAAGAAACCATTAAATTTGCATATAAAATAATCTAAAGAAACCATTAAATTTGCATATAAATACCTTATTCCTGTCTATTATCTTGTTACTTTCTCCCAACTACTGCGCGCGTGTATATGTTGTGCAAGGTATATATATAGACTCGTCACTCGCCAGGCAAAGCAAGCGCAAATAAAGAAGGCCAGGAAGATACTGGGAAGGATAACCTGCCTGACCGGGACGACAACAGGAAGAAAACTAAGCACAGGCCGGACACTTGCAACGAAAATAATGTATATGCTTTCTCTGCAGGCCAATAGAGAGCTACGCGTTAGAATCGGACGCTGCCAAAGAGAAGAAACAATGAGCTAATTTCGACGCGTGAAGACCGAGAGACTTGGGGTCTACTGGTTTGCAGACAACGCGTTGGTTTCATATACTTACCAACATTTCGAAAAAGAAGAAGAGATGCCGTCAAAATTTCAAGGAAACGGGGAGGAAGTCTCCGCTCATGAGTCATGCTCTTGATTGGGATACTTGTATGTGTCTCTTCAGACGTTGTCGGCATGGCTAATTTCTGACACTGCTAATACTCCATTTCTCTTCGTTCTGAAGAAGCCAACCAAACTGGGGAAGTTCGTGCTGCATTTCCTACCACACCGCGTGCAGCTTCTGACTCATCTTCTTGCCTTCTTCGCCGCCATGTCTGACCATCGTCAGAACTGTTTCTCCGCGTTCGACATATATACCAGTTCTTGGCGGTTCACAATCCTTGAGGATCATATTGTCCTCCCTTCTCTCCTAGTTTCCTCTCCTCCCTATTCGCTGTCTTGATGTGCTGGTTATGTTTTCGATGGGTGTTTCGGAGTTTCTCTACGCTCAAACTAAATGATCGATTACCATTTTAATGTTCTGTTGTATCCATGCTCCATTTTTGTCTGCTGGTATTCGTAAAACTGCATTTCAAGATAGATAACCAAAGAAAGTTGTATGATTTAATTTCTTCAACCCAGCTAACCAAAGTTCAGATGAGTTGGAGGTGATGAACAGATGCTAGCAATATATATATCATTAGGTACAAGAGCTCCCGGTTGTTTATGCATGGGAACCTACAGAGCAATCTCACAAGCTACTACATTGTATACACATAGTATTTCAGTACATACTAAACGACGAACACAAGCCACTTTATGCAAGTTACATTATTACACAAAAGGAATATGAATATCAACAGGAGTTCATTATTTCGATGACCTCGACGAAACCACTTTGTGTTCAAGATCTAGCCTTGCTCCTGCAAGCCCTTAGCGTAGCCATCGATTTGAGAAGCGTGGCCAGTTTGAGCCATCTACGGCAGGAGGCTAGCTTCGTCATGCTGCAGCCAACGTCAGCTGACAACATGCTAACATTTGGGGAAGAGAAGAACTCATGTGCAATGTCGTCGTCAACGAGGATGTTTTGCCATAGCTGATTCTGCTCCCAGTTATTCAATATATCGTGGATGTTGATGTCTCCGAAGCTGTTTTCCATCAAGATATGAGGAGGTTCAGATTGGATGCTTTGAGAGATAGGAGATCCACACTGAGAAGCTGGTGGTTGCTCTTGCTCTTGACCCCCTTGAAAAAGGGAAGAATCTGCAAAGGATACTCTATTAAGTGAACTGCTTTCTATTTAATTTTTAATATCTACGGGAGAACGAAAATGGTAACATGCAATTCGGTGTCAGTACGCACCATTGTTTTCTAAAGTCATCTGATAACTGCCTTGATAATCCACTGTTAAAGCTCCTTGGCCCAGTGCTAGTGAACCTGCAGTTTCATCAAAATACTCATCCTGGCAGAATGCGATTCAGTCAGTTATATACCAGGAGAAGGATCCACATATTACGATATTAGAGAAATGCTAAAAAGGAAACCAGCAGGTTGATCCTAAACAACTAATGGGACAATTAGCAGGTAATCCCTTGTCATAGCAACAAGTTTTTTTTTATATATATGCAATTTTATATCTACCACATAAAAGTGAAAGTACGTACTCGTTAGAAGGAACATTTTATCTGAACTCTGTAGCGACAGATATAAAGTTTCCTGCCTGATTTCTAACTTCTAAGTGGCACATGCTATAATAAATGCATATAAAAATATTAATAGATTATGCTAAATTTATAAACCAATTTATTGTTCTAAATTATGAACCATATATAATAAGTTTGTTGTTGTAGTTTCAGTCCACTGCTACTTAAGAGGGATAACTTACAATTACGTCGTTGTTTTGATGTGCAGAATGCATGGGCCACTGCTGGGGGAGACTGCCTGAAAAATTGTTGTCGTTTGAACTGTCTTGCTGATCAGTTTCATGAATGATTCTATCTGAAAAAAGGAATGAAGCTCTCAAATGTCAAATCTCCATAGTTTAGTGCGAGTAAATATACAATTTAATGGAAATAAATAAAAATACACGTCACTGTTTCACATTCTTTACCAGTAGGTTCCGTAGATTTAGAGCCTGGCATGATCGATCCCTGGAAATCACTGCAGTCAATTGGCCTTGGTTCGCTATTGTACATCTCGTAATCAGGGTTACTGGTCATACATTCACATGCATCCTTATTCCATTGTTCCAATAAGGCCTGCAAATTAAGGTGTATCATCAATTAAGGTACACATTAGCGGTTCAGAATTCTTAGCTGCTTAATGTATACTATTGTATCATCTTTGTTTGGTTCAAATTAAATTATCTGCATATCTAAAATAAAAGGCTTTGTCGATACAATACTTCATTAATTAATTAGAAAACAGGCTACACCTATTTTGCAATTCATTCCATTCAATGAAGTGAGTTGTTTATATGTGTTAGCAACAGAAATTTTGAGAATGCAGTCATGTAAATCAAAGAACTTCTGATATAGACATCAAAAATAAATACTGAAAAAATACCTTATTCTCAGTCGAATAAACATCATCAAAAGCATTGTACTGATTAGCTATTGTTGCTCCAACAATCTGGCCAACAGAACTGAAGTACAACCTAATGTCCTTGTCTTTTATGAAGTGAGAGTAAAGGGCTCTCCCAGGATCACACTTCTTAGCATGATCAACAATAGTTGCCCAGACTAACTGCGGGGCATTTCTGAGAATCTAGATAAAGGCACAAGAAGGAAACATCATGTGACAATAATGAAGATCCAATCATGAAAAATGGTACAAACAGAATTCTTGTCTTACATTGCGTAGAGCTTTTTCATCCCTATAATACAGACTCAAGAAATTCTTCACTGTATGAATGCCACTCCGTTTCAATGCCTTGTGGAAGACACCGCCCTTAGCAATCCTTTTCAGCCGCCATACTTCATCCTCTAACCTTGGAATTTCACGTTTTTTGTATTCTACAAATATAAGAAATACATAAATAAAACTAGTTATCCCAAGTGAAACCATTTTACAGCACAAATATAAGGGTAAGAGAAAGTATGCAATAACCTTCTCCGCGCCGATCCTTCACAACAAAGGGCTCAGTTATACCTTCTTGGACTCGTTCACCAGTATTGTCAATAAGCCTTACCCCAAGTCTAAACTTGCCACTCCTTGTGAACCTGGAGTTATCGCCGAAAGTAGCATTTTCGAGATATGCCTCACCATTTTTCAGTTTTAATTCCAGATCTCCTGTTAGCACCACCCCAACCCTGTCACGTGGGCGTACTATATGATTGCAGAACTCCTCTGATGTCCAGCCATCGTGATTATCCGCATTGAAGTCACCATCAAGAACAACAACCTTGGCTCTGCCAGAAAGAAGGCTGGGAGAATTGCTGACTTGCTGATTGCTATCACTACCAATGATTGCTATCTTGATGGGAGCCCCATCGGCTGCCCGAATCTCCCTCTTTGTATAGATGTGATCACTCAAGCTATTCACAAAGCTGAGTTTGTAAGTTGGAGTCAGATTCTGTTCAACTCTTGCTCTGCACATATAAGGCAATTACATATGGGTAAGCTTTGCAAGAGACTTATCATGAATTTAACCAAACAGGTTGCAGAATCTTTTAGCGCAAAATAATACCCTGGTACACGGTAGACGTTGCTTGTGAGTGCTTTCGCCAACTCTTCTAGCTGTGAAAATGTAAAAGGACAAAGTCGAGGGGGTCAATAAGTGTGGAGAGATACATAAGCAACATAAAAGAGATTCTTTTGTATACAATCTTAAGACGGATTAACAGAACTATGTTTGTTTGTATACAAAGCCAAATTTATGAGTTTGGACGCAAGGGAAAGATGGATAACCATCATACCAAACGGTAATGATTGAATTAATTTATGTGCATCATTATCATAATATCCAACCAAGAACATGAGATGCTTTCTCTAGCCACACAATCACAAAATAAAGGTTATATCTTTTATACATTTGACAAGGGTTTCCTCACACCATTTTAGAAACAAATGTCTTGTAAACATAGTATTTGTAAAACTCAATAACCCATAGTACGTATATATACTATGGAAATATTTTTCTAAAAAACTACTTATTTTACAGATAATCTAACAGCCATAACAACATCCATAACCTCCATAAACTACTTATTTTATGGATAATCTAACAACAGCCACAAAATTTTGGTTGCCGTACTCAACAAGTTCTCATACATGATGGCTTAGCAATGATATATGTAATCATCTACCGATCAAGTTGAGTTAGTATTCTTCCCATGGGTCAACATAACAAAAAAAAAAGTTGTGTTTTATTACCCGTCTAGAGGCAGCATTCAGCATATGGGCCGCTTGCACGCAGTTATTGGCGATTTCTTGGAGGTGGGTGCTTGTGCCATCCCTTATCTCACTGAAGATTTACCACAGGCCCACACATACAATGAAAAAAAATAAGAAGAATTAGCTTACACCTGTTAAAAAAGACGATCAAGGAGGATTGTAACGATAGCGAAAATAATGGTGGACTGGAAGTGTTCGTATGCCCTGTCTAGATTAGAACACCAACAGATCATATAAGGTCGCTATATGCATCACCTAGCTAGCTTAGTGTGAGCTAGATGTTATATGGACATCAGTCGGTACTTGTAGTAGTGGTAAGTAGGGATGGAAACGATTTGTACCGACCGGTGATTCATTTTCTACTTGTTGTCACTTTTGAAGGTTTGTATATATGAGCTTCCTGAGTTGAATGAAAAGCTATATACTCATAGTCACTACGGGAAACCCGACGTATGCCGAGTGT
>OAMR01000485.1:964124-974270 GCA_900205405.1 Echinochloa crus-galli | reverse complement strand
AGGGGGAAAAGGCGTGAGTGGGGCTGCCGGCGGTGAGGTTTCGCAGCGGCGGTCATGGCGACTCGGTGGGCGACAATGGCGGCCGGGAGGAGCTCCAATAGGCGTGGGATTCCACTAAGGATGTAGAGGAGCTCGAGGGAAGGCGATCCTCGTCTGGGCCAGCACCACCCCGTCGCCCGCTCTGCGGCTTGGATCCGCTCGAGCTCCCGGACGCCGGCATCAAGGTCGCAAGATCCACCGGCGCCGCCCGCTGTCGACGGAGAGAGAGGGAGAGAGGTTTGTTTGAGAGAGAGAGGGAGAGAGAGAGGTGGCCGAGCCGGGATGCCCTTCGCCGGCGGCACTGGAAGCGCAGCGGCGCCCCCGCCGAGATGCCCTTCGCCGGCGGCACGGGAGCACGACCGAGCGGCGAGCGGAGAGCCGGAGGTGGGGCCCACGACCGGCTTTTTGTGGGCCCGCGCTGCTGACTCGGCAAGTTGTGCCACGTCGGACTGCTGATGTGGATGAAAACCAGGGTGGATTTGGCTGAGGGGGGTAATCTGTCCGGTTTCGTTAGTTGAGTGGCCGAGGATGTCTGGTTTCGTAGACGAAGGTTGAAAATCAGACGACAGTTGAAGATGAAGGTTGTAAACCGGACTTTACCCTACATAATATGAATGACGAGAAGAGAAGAAGATGAGGAGGAGCCTTGACCATTTTTTGCTCTTCGTTCTAAGAATCGTGGCTATTTATTATACAACTAGTGCGTCCCACATGCAAGAAGACGGATAGCAATTAGCCGAGCGATGAGGTTGAAATGCAAGCCAAATTCTCTGGAAATTAAACGGACAAGAGCAGTAATATCTTTCGGATGCGTTTATTTTTTTTCCTTTTTTTGCGATGCATGCACATCAGAATGTCAGTTACACGGAAATGCCTGCAGATTAATATAAGGAGCCCACTGCCTTGAGAAATAGGATAACCCATACATCTATACCCTACGTCCACGTTGCATTTGGTGCATATCTATTCATACTCACTAACATGTCATGGCTGATTTAATTTCTCTCGACATGCAAGACGTCCACGTCACCATCCACTATATCTTCTCTCAAAATGCAAGCTGTCCACATCACCATCCACTAGAATTATGAATTTATGTCTTTTACTGATTTTCTGCGGCTATACATTGTGTTAGTCTTTGCGAGTACCATACTACAAATTTCTAAGTAGTTCTCTCTCAATAAAATGAATGTGTTTTTTCTCTACATTGTTGTTTACAAAATATTGCAATAGAATCATTTTAGTGTTTCTACTTTCAAATTGTATCTTCAAATTTTATATAAATTTCCGCAGCAACGCGCGGGGTACCACCTATATTTGAATATATGAACTTGTCAAGTGGCACAATGGTAAAAGAAATGTAGCAAAATCAAAGGAAGCGACGACAGCGACTCTCAATCTCCAACACGTACAATTAACATTACTATAGGCGCGCCACCCTACCCTGTAAATCGTGATCGGCCTCTAACTTATCCCACCCTACCCTGTAAATCGTGATCGACACGCGTGAAGACCATCAGATGAAGACCAAGACCTCGGGTCTACAGGTTACTGCACAGAACGCGTTAATCCATCTCATACTAGTTAGTTCTGCACCACACGTAAGCGCAAATGACATTATAAGTAGAACTTGTACGTTGAACTCCGCGTCGTTGGAGGGAAGAATAAACAAATGAAACAAAGGGAGCCAGGAAAAAGGCACAGGCTTTTCGGTGTATTTTCAGACTGTCATCCTAGCAACTTCTCTGAACACGAACGAATGAAGAGAAAGTTTGTTGTCTGAGAACCTTTCGTGCATCTCTTCACACATTATGTAAATAATTATAAGATTAACATGTAATTCTTGCCGCATTTCCTCCCGCGCTCGGTGCAACTTCACATACATTTGTACGTCCCTGCCGTTTCTTCTGACCGGTCTCACAATCTTTGCATGCATATATATGCAGCATGTTTGTTCATTTCGTGGACACCATATGCATGCATGATCGATCCTTCGCCACTGCATAGAGGCATCACTCACCCCACCTAAGATATAGGTAATTATGTTGGCCCACATGTCTTTTACTGAGATAGCTGTTTTTTTTCTGTGAAAGACCAATATAGACAATATAGACGCAGACGTTCACAACGCATGCACAATCACCCCCATGAATACATGCACGTAGACCCTACCCCTATGAGCACCTCCAAAGACTAGACCGGCCGATGTCGAGATTAATGAAGTCACACAGGCACCTCATTAATTATCAATGGCCATGTTGCCTACCACTCAAAGAAAAGTGGAGGACACTCGAACCCAAGTGGACATGTTCCACCACAAGAGATCTTACCAACTGACGATCAGTTCGCTAGTGAGATATATAGCTGTTGAGTTATAACATGTATATAGGTGAGCTATTTACTCATATTTTAAGGTACCTTCCATGTTATAATTTGCTTGTTGTGGTACCTCTCCAACATCGTCTCTAACACCTCACGTCCAAATTCAATAAGTCGCTTATATCCTAGACTCACATCTAGGCAAGGTCGCATATATGCAATATCACTTTTTTACACTTTAACCTTTAATTCGTGTAAAAGGATTAACTCAAAGGTGTTGTATTTGGAACAGAAAAACATATAAGTTGACCCAAGTACACACAGACCGAAACTAGAACACAAAGGGGGCGTAAGGTTTGAGGAATGGGACGATCCATCACATTTCCATATGTCTCCATTACCATCTAACAAGCATGCATGATTTGTTGATGATTTTATCCCACAAAAAATCAAAACTGCAAAAAATGGACTGTTCAATTGTAGATAATAAGATGATCCATTCCCCAAATCAAACGCCTCAAAATAGTGTGGGGCTACATTTTCAAGGAATATAAAATATCACATTACATAGATAGAAAAAAGGAAGCTAACAAGAATGTTGCTTTTCAACCAATTGCAACTTACGGAATTTATTTACATTCTATTGTTTAATTATTTATTGTTTTTTACCGAAGTCGGGAGGGGAAGCCCCTACCTATATTTTTATATTTTTTTATTCCAAACCCAATTATTCGCTCCCACAGAGAGTCGAACTTGGGTCTGCTGGGTGCTACTCAGGTTCTCTAACCACTAGGCTAGAGGCCCTTTCACTTAATCCTTTATTGTTACCTTAATTACTTACTCATAATCATCATCACTCAAGCGATTCAACCATTAATATGCTAGTTAGCATCTCTATGTTTTTATGAGGACTAATGTTTCTTATAAATTATAATGAGAAGAAGCATGGAGAAACAATTAAATTCTAAGAAAAGAGGCTGACTATATGAAAGATGCATGGATTGTTGAAGTTTATTGTGTGTGCATTGTGATTTCATATGTTACTTCCTCTGTTTTTTATTAGGTGTTGTATTTGGTTTTCTATACATGGTTCACAATGTAAGAGAAACATAATTTGAAGGACCATAATCAATATTTTGACTACATGATATGGAATATGTCTCCAAATATCCTGCTTAATGGAGAAGTCATCAGCGATTATACAGGGGGTTTTCTCTAAGTGTGTACCGAGTTATTTTGCATATGTCCATTTGGTTACTTTGTACTAGCAAGTTATGTGTAAACTATATACACGTGCTCCACATAAGTTAGTTATTGAGTATATGATTGAAGTTGCTGCTTCATCTGACATTCTTACATTTTACTGCATATGCTCCATCTTATCCCATTTGCATCATTATATTCCTGAAGATAGGTGCAAATATGTTAGAGCAAAATTTTTATTACAACATATATAAGTTGCTACCATCCATATAATATAAGTTACTACATAGATTTTTTACATAATTCTATCAAACATTTTTCAACAAATCTTGCTATAAGTTGCTATATGGACCCTGCATAGGTTGATACATATAACAACATAGATTTCTACGAGATCTTCTGCACAAATTTACTATAAGACAGATAATATAATAAATTGATACTCATTCATCACATAAATTATTACTACATTATACGTCTATACGTAAGATTTTTTTGATGCATCTACATAAGATGTCTCTTAGTCTACAAATAAGTTGTAGTACACAAATAGTATAATTGGCAACTTTACCCATAAGTTGCCATTAATATTTTCATATGAATTGTCAATCTATCAAATATCTCCAAAATAAATGCAAATATGCAATATATATTTTATTTTGTTGAGCTCATCATAAGAGGTAGATAGCGCAAATGGAATAAAATCCATCATTAGCATTTTACTGTATAGGTGGACTATTGCAATATTGACCAATGATCTAAGGCCAGTCTTAGTGCAGGATTTCATCACACGGTTACCTAGATCAAAAACTAGGTAACTGTGCCAGATGAGTTTCGTGGTGATGAAACTCCCCTCACATCCCATGAAACTCTTCACTCTCTCTCCTCTGCCACATCAGCACATTTAATGCCATGAAACTCCTATGAAACCCCACTGAGACTGGCCTAACACTACACAATTAGCTTCTTGGTGTTGCACTATGTCTGCCTATGCATAGCCCCATAGGGGAAAAATCATGCACGGCAATGGCATATATACCAACATACAAAACGAACTCCTAGTAGCACTACACATATCCGGATCCCAAAATAAGAAAAACTTGATACTCAGTGACTGTATGCTTAAACTTTTTTGGTACTCAATCATAACAATATGGAGTTAAACTATTAAACCATTAGTAGTGCTAAATTTGTTAAGGCATGATTTATAGATACATAGATATTCAGTATGCCACAAATACTAAATATAAATGAGTTTGTGCACACTCAACTATGATAACAATTAACTAGTAACAATAAGACAAATTTTAAACTTTCTATAAGAAAGTAGAGAATTAGCTATATAGCTATAGTAGAAAATTACTACATTATTTGCTTCTTTTTTAGGGAGGTCTATCAACATTTTTTCGTGATACTAAAAGAAATTATATTGTATCTTGAGAACTAAGCGTAAATCAACTGAGCTAATAAACTAGGTCAATTTAAATTTTGAGCTTAGTTTTAGCCAAGATCTATTCAAATTCAATCTAATTAGTTACACTAAACCCAATTGTGAGTCAACCTTGACAATGGTTGATATGAGAAATGCATGGCACTTGTGGTCTCTTTTTGAACAAGTCCTTAATAAAATCAGGTCCACTCATGTATGCATATACATTAAATTAAATATTATTATGGGGAATCATTTCAATTGACTGAAAATAAATGGAATTATTGTCAACGTGCATAGTTTGTCCTTTAATTGCTGCTAATCGAGCAATTTATATTCATTTTCAAATGGCAATTTAAATGCAACTCGTGGTCCACTATGTTACCCTTATATACTTTGAAAATAACATTAATAGAGGAACAATATTTTAGTCGGCTGAAAATCAATGGAATTATAGTCGGCATGTCCAGTTTACACACCCTTTTAGATAACAATCTATATAACTTTAGGCAACGTATCCTATAGAAACCAACTTGATATGCAAACTATGAAAACTCCCAGCACAATCGTTGGATCTCCATCCAAAAGCCAGAGAGAGTGGAAAACTTTAGCATTTAAACCCTCCCACCATTAACTTTGCTAATTACAATTTTTCTAAACCCCCTCCAAACTAAGCCTGGAACGGAGGGATCTTTTTTATGGTGTCACATCGTAACGTCGCGATTCGACGCCGCCGCTAGGACTCTGCCACCGCCTGGAGATCGCCGCCGCCGCCGCTGCGTACGTCGGCCTACCCCGCTCCGGGCTCACCTCCACCCTGCTGCCCACCGCCCTTCTCCCCTCCGCTCTTTCGTTGGTGATGATGGAGGCGGGGAGAGCTCCTCCCTTCCGATCTTTCGTCGTTGGTAGCAGGTGGGCAGCAGGTGGAGGCGAGCCCGAAGCGGGGCAGGCCGAAGTACGAGGCGGTGGCGTCGATCTCCAGGCAGAGTCCCAGGCGGCAGCGTCGAACAGCGACGCTCGTAACGATGCGACGCCGTAAAAAGGATCTCTCCGTTTCAGGCTTGTTTTGGAAGGGGGTTTTTAGGGACATTGTGATTACAAAGCTAATGGTGGAAGGGTTTAAGTGCTAAAATTTCTCACCTCTTTCCCTGACCTTCGGTTGGATATCTAGTGATTGTGATCGGAGTTTCTATAGTTTGCATACGAAGTTGGTTTATAGGATACGTTGCCATAACTTTATGTGCATCTTCAAATGGCAATTTAAATACAACCCGTGTTCAAAAAAAACTTCCTCTAATCATAAATTTAGGCCCATTAGGATTATCCTAGCTCAAACTTTTAACTTTGACTAGCATTATGTATTAAACTAAATTATATTTAGATGAACTTATATCTATGATGTATTTTAAATCAAAAGGTTAAAAAATCTATATATTTTGAATAAATAAAGTTTGCAAAATAAACTTAAAACAAATTTAGATGAAGATATATTTGGCCATGTTTCTTTACCGACCGGCCATTTATTTCCCATGGGATGCTGCATGCATGAAGGATCAAATGAAGTCTATTTGTAAAACTTTTTTAGGCATGGGTGTAACTTTGCACGACAATGCTACAGTAACCATCCTCTAATCGCGCGGTCAAAGACCTCATTAGATAGGTCTCACGAATTAACCGGGGATTGTGAAGGTAGTTTTATAAACTGACTTTATTTGATACCGTTAATCAGTGGTCAAATTAGTGGAAATATTTTTCCACCCAAAAAAACACTGCCAAAAAGTTTATTTTTTTCAAAATGCCGATTACCCGCAATATACAAACGAAGATACGAATCATACCCTGAATCTGAACAATGGATAGGCTCATGAGCTCATCTCACGGCCACAGAGTTCCCAAGAAAGAAAAAGTGAAGCCAGCAAAGATTGCGATTTCCCGGGGCGGCGGGGATATCCTCTGCCGTGTCTCCTCTCCGTACCAGAGAGAGACGTCGCAAGATCCGCTGATTCCCCCGGAGGCCGGAGCAAGCCGCGCCGCGCCCGCGGCGGCCGGGTCGCGAACTCGCGATGCAATCCACGCGCATTCGACATCTGTCCGATCCACTCGTTTCCTCGCTCCCTCCTTCCTCGGCGACGAGCTGCGCCCCCGAGCCTGTCCGCCTCCGATATATAAGAGATCGAGGGCGGATGCTTGCGTACTTCACAGCAGGCCGGGCAGGGCACAGCGAGCGACTGAGAGCGTAAGAGAAGAATAGAGCTAGCGAGAGCGATGTTCGCTGAGCCGCCGCCGCCGAAGCGGCAGAAGACGGCGCCGTCCGGCGAGGCGGCGATGCCGAGGAGCCGGATGCTGCGGCAGACCCTGTTCGTGGTGATGTTCTTGGTGCGAATGTGAGTGCCCCCTCCCCTCAGACGTCTTTACTCGTTAGTCGTTCCTTCCTGAATCGACCCCTTTGCATTTCTTGATCCGTCCGTGTGGCTGTGAACAGGAGCGTCAGGATTGCAAGCTTCACCAAAATCCGCAGAATGGTAAGCTCGCCCCTTTCCTGCAAAAATTAGTACACTGAATTCTTTAACTAGCATAATCAATTGCCAATTTGCCATCCTTGAAGTGTCCACTGCAACTCTAGTCTAGTGATTGATCTGCTCCCAAATTGGGTACATCAACTGCTTGCTTATACTGGGAACTGGGTACTGACTAAACTGAACCCTTTTTGTGGAGAAGCTCCTAAAGGCGCATGACAGTACAGAGTACATATAGGAAGGGGATCTATCTTGTATCATTGTATAAACCCATGACACTTCCCAAAATATTAGATACCCAAAACATGTAGCAGTCTTTTCCTATGCTAGCTTCTCTAACTTTTTTCCCCATGTGGTGCTGGTTGTTTGTGCACTTTACAGATCCAGAGATATGTTGGTCACGCCTTTCGAATGGTTTCGGGGTAAGATCTTATTTTTCCCTCTGGTCCTGTAGGCCGCTAAATGTCTCCCTCTTACAACGATACAAATTGTTTTCTCATAAGAATGAAAACTTAGGAATTTACATCGGATATTACTTCTGTTTAGCCCAGAAATATTGTTTTCATTTAGTGAAACCGTAAAACTCATATGTAGGTTGCTACCGGCCCTGCTTTAGAGGCACATCCGGGATCAATTGGTAGGACGATACCTCTGTTTTCTTCCCAAAGTTTGGGTTTTCGATTTACTAGCATCTTTTTTTGATAAAATCAATGTGCGCTTTGTCATATAATCAATACACAACCAGTTGCACCGGTGCAATACCAAATTACCAAGCAGTAGTCTGTCTTTCTAACTTTCGCTTCCTATGTTATATTTCTACAATTCTACTTCTGTTTCCTTGTGAAACCTCACTCTTTCGATGAATTTGCATCTTTCCTTCTCTATTAAGATGATTTGCTATGCTATGCCATTGTTTTTACTGGAACCCTTTCTTGCAACTATTGCCAGGTTCAGAGTCAGAGGATACATATAGTCTTATCTCTGCCATTAGTTTTTGTATATATTTTTATCTTATATCAGAGCACATTACTTGTGGTATTCCTGAAACTGAACTGGGTTTGCTTTGTCTCCCTTTTGTTTTATTTGGTTACAGGCAGATTGAGGGTCTCCGCCATGAAGTGGTTAGAGGGCACAGGGAGATTGAGAGTCTCCGTCATGAAGTGGTTTGATTTTTATCTCCAGAATAGCTTCCATATGTGCCATTCATTCATAAGGAATAATCATAATAACACTCTAGTATATAAATTGCAGGAACGGTTGTCACGCCCATATTCCAGTTGTCATGCTAATCAACACACCAGGTACAAAATCAACAATTTGTTTAAACCTGAAATGTTGTATGTGTGTCTTATTTCCTTTCTTGTCAAGTTCCTAGGAATGTTACTTGTACATTTAGCTTGACAAGAAGAACTCACAACATCCATTTTATGTTACTCCGAGATGAAATATAGTAGTATGGGCATGCTAAGTTCAGAAAATGCCTAGGGAATATAGATTGTGTTATGGTCTTTGCTTCAATGTGAGTCATGCATGTGTTTCAGATTGGAGCTAAACCAGGAGCATGCCACTGCCGATGGATCAAATTCAAACACTCGGTTGTGTTTCCAGAATGGTTTGAAACCACACATTTACACAGATGAGAATGTAACATCTGAGAATAATGCAGCTATCAAACTTGCCATGTATCAAGGGGATAAGGTAGTAACATCTGGCGCACTTTCTAAAATGAAAGTTGAGATCTTGGTTCTCCGTGGCGACTTCACAAACAAATGCCGGGACAACTGGACTGAAGATGATTTTGACAAGCACATAGTGCAAGGTCGGGATGGGCAGGATCTTGTGCTGGGGACTGCATGGTTAACCAACGGAGAGGTAGAACTTAGCCAGATCCGTTTCAAGGAAGGGTCATGCAGGAAAAAGGTCATCATGGCCGCTAGAGTTTGCAAAGGTGAAAACACTTCTGGTAGGGTTCAGGAAGCCATCATGAATCCTGTGATTGTCCTGGACCGTAGAAACAAACGTACGCGTCTGGCTTCACTTATTGTCAGGTTTTTTGCAGTTTCTGAATTTATATATATGGCCTAGTTGATCACCGGAAGTTGTTTCTGGCAGCAAATGAGAAGAGGCACCCTCCAAGATTAGGTGATGAATTATATCGCTTGGAGGAGATTTCCAGGGATGGAGTTTACCATAAGAGGCTTCTGGAGGCAAAAATCTACAAAGTGGAGGGCTTTTTGAAGGCTTTCCATGAGGATTCCAACAAGCTTCGAAGAGTAAAGAATTCTATATGCGATCCTGTATGTCCTTTTTTGCTGCTATCTGTTTCAACTGCGTGATGTTTAATTTATTGGCATGCAGATCCTCAAGATGGAAAAGCAGCAAAATTCTTGGTCAAAACTTACCAACCATGCTAGGGAGTGTGTTCTTGAAGATAGGCAGGAGCTCAAACGTTATCAGAGTAAAGAGGGGAATGTGGTGCTCTTCTTTAATTGTGTGCACGATCTTATCGGAGCAGCATTCCCGCATGAGTACGTTGCATGTCAACGATTTGACACAGTTCAGAAGGTATACACTTTACTCATCACCGCATACCAATGTAACTGTTGTGGTCATGTTCAACGATGGCTTGAACTTTTGGTA
>OAMR01000485.1:922573-956106 GCA_900205405.1 Echinochloa crus-galli | reverse complement strand
AGAGCAACTCCAGTGGAGCCCTTTAAATTGAGGCCTCCAAAACTCATTTGCAGGCCTATCTCTAAAAAATAGAGGTTCAAAGTAAACACTCAACTCCAGTGGGCATATGAACTCGGGCCTCTATTTCTCCGTGGGCCCACCTGTCAGCCAAATGGATAGGAAATATCTAGTGGGATCCATGGTTGGAGGGGGAATTGGAGGGCCTCTAGAAATGGAGGCTTGGTGGGGAGATTTAGAGGCCTATGCAAAATGCAGGTCCATTTGAAGGCCCTGCTGGAGTTGTATTTTTGTTCCAAGCCTCTAAATTTTAGAGTAGAGGCCCATATAGAGGACCCTGCTGAAGTTGCTCTTAGCAATCTCAGCTTTAATTCCGATACACACTTTGTGAGATGTCATTTTTTCCCCTTATTAAGCATAAGTCACATTTATCATCTTTCACATCAGCATGCACACAAATCTATTAGTGGACACAGGATGTGACTTAGTCTAATGGAAAAAAAGGAACGAGAAAAAATATAATATTTTGAGATTTATTACAATGGCAACACTAAACATATGAACACAAAAGAGTAAACATATGAATCATGATTCGACGGTGTTGATATTATAGCACTATTTATCATAGCTCCAACTTCAGAAAATCTATGGAGTTCTTGGAGCTAGGTATAAGGAGCTCCAAGAAATTCTAGAGTTGGGGCGGGGATTACATAGGCCCTGTTTGGCACAACAACTCCAGAAAATCTGTGGAGTTCTTGAAGCTGGGTATTAGGAGCTCCAAAAAATTCTAGAGTTGGAGCTAGGAGTACATAGATTCTATTTAGTTTAATCATTTTATTCCTAGTTTATACTAAATATTAATTTTTAAGTATTATAATTTAGTATAGAAAATACAAATCTAGTATGGAGTTTGGAGTTGGAGTTGTGCCAAATAGGCCTATAAAGAGTATTTAGATCAATCATTATATTTATAGTTTGTACTAAATATTAATATTTAAATTTTATTAATTTAGCACAGAGGGTGTAAATATGGACTATAGTTTGGAGCTGGAGCTGTGCCAAACAGACCCTATATATATTGAGAAAAAAGTAACGCATACGATTATATGTTCATTCTTCTGCCATATTGATTTAAGGAATTGGCACTTAATTATTATTTATTTATACAAGTCAAATAATAAAAGAAGAATATGATTTATTTATACAAGTCAAAAATAAAAGAAGAATATGATCAAAACAAATATCTAAAGGATGCGGCTGATGTGTTAGCGTAGTGGCGTGATCATTTGTGCACGAATATCAAATAACAAATGAAACTGTCAATATGACAGTGACAGTTGTATTTGTAGAAATATAATTTTCTTGAACTCAATAGCGCTTTATCTCTCAATAAGCTATGACTAATATAAGCTCTAAGCTCTGTATATAAAGACTTCAATAATACAATTAAGTCATTCTTTTAGGCGACTTGTGCGTTGACAGCGATGCGTCTGTGGTGACTTCGTTAATCTCGACATATGTTGGTCTACGAGTAGGGTTTATATATGTGTATTCATATGGGCAGTGTGTGAGTGTGTTTCTGCAGTAGTCTTTCGAAAAAATAATACAAGTAAGAATCATATTTAACTTGGTCTTCAGAGAAAGATTTTGACCAATACTTCCTCACAAATTATCATTTAATGGCATAGTTTTTATACACAAAATTCAATGTAGTGTGAAGTACAACGTGAATTTAATGGCATAGTTTTTATACACAAAATAGACTTATGATTTAACAAATTATTGGTGAAAATGGTAAAAACAAGTCCTGATACGTGACAAACTTTGACCGAGCAACTCTGAAACCATGGAAGCAAACAAAACCACTTTTTAATCATATAAATTTGTTAGAAGATGAGATCCGATGCAAAACTAAGAAATACAAAACACCTTCAAAATGCTAATGATGTTTTTACAGGAAAAATACAATAATGGCAAGTACGGAGTAGCTAATAATAATTTAATTCGCTTATGCATGTTTGAGTAAGAAAACAGAACAAAAACAATTATTTATAATCAAGAAGCTACATGTGTTTGTGTTACTTATAGATGGAGGACATATTCTAACTGCCCAGGAGGGAAAGCGCACTGCATAGAAATGCATACTGATAAAGTTCAAATTGAATTTCAAGCAAATGTAGTGTCTTAAACTCCACCAATGGAAGTTGTCTCTGTCATAATTCATCATTTCAAAAAAAAACTATTAATGTTGGCGCCAAACATTCCGCTAAATGTGAAATAAACACCCACTTTTGGGACTCCATAGAAATTTTGTGAGTTCCTGCATTAATTAAACTACCTTTTGTTGACATTATTGCAAGACATGACATATGAGCTCTCCAATATTATCACTTTGGCCGAGCAAGAACAAACTCAAATTCGGGTAAAGCAAGAAATTAAACTCGAAACTTGAATAATAATAACAAAAAAACTCAAAAATGGAATCAGCTACTGCTCATGCGCAATGCAAATCTAGCACGTGAATTCACCCCCAAACAATGTCAATAAACGTCGTCTTCGCTTGGCTTATCATCCATCAATCAGCAGTGTTTTTCTCTCAATAAAACCAGCATCAGCGACGAGCCAGCGAATAGTCCACGACAAAGATAGTTGATTTAAGGGGAAAAAGGCAAAGATCCTATGCGTCCTTTCAGCAGGATTCCGACGGCATCTTCTCTTCTCCCCTGCACTCCGAGTGACCGAGCGAACTGAGAGCGACAGGCAGAGAGCACGGGCTCGGATCTGCGGCCATCGGGCAGGGGAATGGTGACCAATTTGGCATCCACACGCTTTCGCCAGACGCGTGCCCAACTCGAATCGATCCTTTCGATGCGCTCTCGCCGCAACGGCAGTGAACTGCGACTCAGCTGCCTCCGATTGTCTTCTACTATATAAGAAGGTCCACGGCCTGACGCTTCAAGCTTGCGTATGAGCTCTTCAAGCAGGACCACTTCCCCCAAAGAACAAAGAAGCTCGAGAGGGGAGTCGTTGAGAAGAGGGAGGAGGATGGGGTGAGATGGAGAGGGAGAGGGGGGTGGTTGAGCAGCCGCCGGCGAAGCGGATGAGGCTGGCGGTGCCGGTCGGGGTCGGCGGCGGCGGCGGTGGCGGCGCGCTGGCGTCACCGACTACACCGAGGAGCCGGAGGCTGCGGCAGACCCTTCTGGTGGTGCTCTTCCTGGTGCGCGCGTGAGTGCTCCAAAGTCCAAGCCTTCCAGATTCGTTGGTGCTTGAATCACTTGGGTGTGTTTCTTGAGCTGCGCGTGCGCGTGGTTGCAGGAGCGCGAGGGCCACGGTGACGGCCAGCGTCTCACAGATCGGCGGCATGGTGAGTTCAGACTTCATCTCCGACGCATCCTTTCAAGAATTTCCTGTCTTTCTTGTTTGATTTGAAAGTCTAGTAGTGATTAGCCTTTGCCCAAATTGGGTGTATCAACTGCTTGCTTGCCTCCTTAAACTGACAAACTGAACCCCTGTTATGGAAGGGTACTAGTACTGACATGACCATAGAGATTGAAAGGTCTAGCTTTAGCCAAACATCACAAACCCATAACCCATCCCAAATTCTATACTACAACCTATGCCACCAAAGATACTATCTTTATTTGCCCCCTTTTCCCTACATGTAGCATTCTTTTCCTCTGCACATATGTTATTCTCTTTCTAACACTTATTGTGTTCCCTGATTTGATTGGTCCTGCAATTTTGCAGCTAGATCGCGCCTTTCGCAAGTATCATGGAATGATTACTAGGTAAGGCTTTTTTCTCTCCTGGTGTAAGTGTATCCCCGTTTCTTATAATTCTATATTTTTTTTTTCAATTTAGCTGCCAAAGAAAAGGCTTCTATCTTTAGATTAGTACTATGTCCAGTGCAAATATTGTGTATAGGAATTTTTGTGAGAGTGCATCATTTTTTATGTAGGGCCTTATAGCAACCCTGCTCAAGAGACACGTCTTGGATTGATTGGTAGGTGAGCCATGAGTGCCTGTAAAAACTTTGTGGTTAACTTGGGTTAAATTCATTTAGTTGTATGTGTGTTTCTTACACTGCATACTTCCTATGTTTCATTTACCCACCTTTTCTTGTACGAAAAATCTCTAATAGTTCTATCTTTACAAAAAAGGATTCAATTTATTTTGTCAGGAACTTTTTCCTCCAATTGTCATTAATACTGATCTAGTTTCCCTATATGGCAATTTTGGTTGCTATATATTTTTTAAGAGTAAACTGACTTCTCTTCTCCTTTTTGTTTTCTTTGTTCAGCAAGCTGGACAGCTTCCAGGTGCAGGTTGAGAGCAAACTGGAAGTTTTCCAACGTCAGGTTGAGAGCAAACTGGAAACTTTCCAGGTGCAGGTTGAGGGTCTTCACCAGGAAGTGGTGAGCCTATCTTCTCCAGATTCCAGAATTACTACCATACAAGTTAATCCCATTCAGGGGAATCCAGTTGATTTCCTTACGAACTCGTAATGACAATCTAGTATAAAAAAATGCAGAGACAACTGGCTCGTCTGCATTCCAATCACCATCCTGATCGACACACCAGGTAAGAATTAAAAATTTATCTCATCCTTGAATGCAGTACATGCAGTTCACATTTCCACATTTATGTACCATGCCATGTATTATTAAGTATATGAACTTCTCGGATAAATAGTTTATAACATCCATTTCATGCTGCCATGTACAGAACAATGAAGTATGTGTGTGTTATAATCCATAAAATGCTAACCAATGTGTCTCTGTGCTACATCCTTTGTATGCCATTCATGCCGATGTTTCAGATTAGAGCCAAACCAGGAGCATGCTGTTTCCAATGGATCAAACACAAACATTCATCTGTGTTTCCTGAACAAATGGAAGCCACCTATTTACACAGATAAGGACTTAACAGATGAGGACAATGTGGCTATCAAAGTTGCAGTATTTGAAGGTGACAAGATTATCACAACTGGTCCACTTTCCAAGGCAGAAATTGAGATATTGGTTGTCCATGGCGGCTTCTATAAAAAGTTCCAGGACAGTTGGACTGAAGAGGAGTTTGATAAGCACATAGTGCAAGGTCGAGACGAACAAAGGCTTGTGCTAGGTACCGTGCGGTTGACCAATGGAAAGATGGAACTTAGCCAGATACGTTTCAAGGAAGGTTCATGCAGGAAGAAGTTCAGCATGGCAGCAAGATTTTGCAAGAACGAAAAGATTGCCGTTAGGGTCCGGGAAGCAATCATGGAGCCTGTCGAGGTTAAGGATCGCAGAAACGAATGTATGAGACAAGACTTCTTTTTGTCAGTTTTACTATTATTGTTTGATTTGGGTGAAGAATTTTTTTTGTCAGGTTTCCTACTGTTATTTGATTTGGTTTCTCCGTGAAAATTGCTTTGTTGCAGCAAATGAGAAGCGTGACTCTCCAAAATTAGATGATGATGTATATCGCATAGAGGCCATCGCTAGAGATGGAGCTTACCACCAGAGGCTTCGGGAAGCAAATATCCGCACAGTGCAGGACTTCTTGAAGGCCTTGAACAAGGATCCTGACGAGCTTTATAATGTAAAGAAATGTGTAATATCACTTCATTTAGTCCTTGTATTGTAGACTTGTAGCTATCTGTATGATTTATATGATGTTATTTCGGTTTCTTGGCTTGCAGATCCTAAAGATGAAAAAGAAGGGAAAGTCTTGGTCAAAAATGACAGAGCATGCTAGGAAGCGCATTCTCGAAGACAGGCATGAGCTCAAAGCGTATCAGACTGAAGATGGGACTGTGATGCTCTTTTTCAATTGCGTGCACGATCTTGTTGGAGCAAGATTTCATGGTAATTACATTGCATGTGAAAGATTTGGCATAGATCAGAAGGTACACACAGAACTCAACATCTTGTACTAATATTGCACCCTTGTCAGTGTTAAACATTCTTGAACTTTTGATGATAAGCATGCATGATACTCTGTATGCAGGCTTCAGTGAAGAGGTTGAAAGAGCATGTGTACAACAGATTGGAGGGCATACCTTACGATTATGTGATGAAAGGTGATGCTCCTGAGCGAATTTCTTTAGGCACTGGTAGCCCGTCTGTGGTATTATTGGATGCAAACCAACAAAATTGTAATGCTGATAACCTTGAGGCTTATCAAGGTTACCAAGGTACCCAGTCCCTGAATTCTGATTGCTCCGAGTTTATCGCTATTCTTAATTGTCTGATGCTGGAATGCATGTTTCAATTTATAAGGAACTGGAGCAGCCGAAAATCGTCCCAACAATGATTTCAACTTTGTTACTGAGCCAACTTACTCGTATGCAAGCAATGGTCCCATGAACAATGGTCCTCTAAACACATATGATTGCCAAGGTACTTCAAATTTTTTTTGAAAATGTACACATGTTATCTGAATTAGTTATTCTGATACAATGGTTTTCAAACTTTGAAACTTTGCAGGTCAAGGATTTCCACCACCTTGTCACCAGCAAACAGCTCTGGGGCCTGACTGGCAACAAAACGCACAAGTCCCGGTGGACTCTCCTGACCTGTTTGAGGTGATGCAAATTGGCACAACCCACTGATTCTTTGCCTATACATTGCCGGCATGACACTCTGCTCTCATTCAGTGCCTTCAAGAACCTGCATGAAATTAGCACCTCGAGATTTTTAGTTATCTCACGGCTGCACATTTGTGTTTGCAGAACCTCCACATGTTGTAGCAATCCTCAGGCGCATTAACCTCTGCTCAACCCAACCTTGAACCACATCACCTTCCTCGACCCCATCAAACGGCACCTACTGCTGCACCGCCATGGATGGTGGCGCAACCATCATTCCCTGAGCAAGATCAGGGACCCAGCTGCTCTGCATTTCCTGGATCATGCCACGGCAATGACTGGTGTTGAGCAGAGTACAGAGGCCCTCTGGACACTGCAGTTTAAGGCTGTAAATAGCAGTGTTCCCTATTTTGTACTAATTGTATGTAGGGTGTGAATGTTGTTGATGTTCCCACGGCAAGGATCGTTGTTTGTGTACTAACTTGATGTACATGTGTTTGTACTAGTATGAGTGTATGATGTAAGTTTTGTTGATACATTGTATATATTTCATGTATATGCAAATATACATGCGCTGAGGTTTGCTAGTAGATACAAATTTCTGTGTATTGTAATGATTTTATTTTTCCATGGAGCGCTTTTTTCAGGAATATAATTGATGCTTGCTGAAATTTCTTATCCACTGAGTCTTCACAGGAAGAGAGATTGAAAAAGAATCAAAGGTTACCAAGGAAAACATTATGACAAAGTCCTTTTCATTTCAGGTCAGCCGCAGCACATGATGTGTGGGAGTTGACGGCACAAAGTCGCCTTCATCATGCATAATTATATACGTCTGAATTCAGTTTAACGAGCTTGACTATAACAATGCCAGCACACTGCCTCACTTCGAGTAAAAAAGAGCTGATTTGGTTTTGGTTTGTTGAGAGCAGATTTTAATGTGAAACCAAGTATGTCCAAGTTCTCTCATCATTTTACAGGTAGGAAATCATGCCGTGCTGTAGTCAGCATAATCACAAAGAAACTCGACACTATCAATGCAACGAGAGCACATGACTAATTTCGTTAAAATATTTGAACAACCCATTAAATTTTCTTTTTGAAAAAAAATGATTTGATGAAAAACTCCCTCTCCTAAAAAAAAGAAAGCATTTGACAGAAACTCCGTTCGGAAATCACAGCAGACGTCAGATGTGTGGCATTCACAGCAGACGTCAGATGTGTACCAACGCACGTTCCAGCAGCAAAACACCACAAACACATGATCAAATGGATGATTTACGATAGATAGGATCCATTCCAGCGTTAACTCGCCTCCCCCAATATACATACAGGGCCCCCAATATATCCGGTACCATGATGCTACCAAACTATACATACATATACTCTATTGTCCATGCGATGATGATGCATATACTAAGGAACATCCATATCCACAATTCATCTCCCAGTTGTCCTGGAGCTATGTCGCCATCTTCGGGTGGCAGATCAGCAGAGTCATTACAACAGCTGAGGCAGCACCTTGTGCTTGGTGTAAGGCCAGTTTACTGGTAGCACGAGCTGCCTTCTCCATCGGCTTTTTTGTTGCCATTCATAAGATATCGTCAAATATCAGGGACAAGACAAGTCCCTGAACGAATTGGCTCCTCCTGGTTCGCTCCACCTTGACTTCAGGCTCATCCACACTGGCAAATAACAGCCAAATGTCAATTAGTTGTAACACGGGATATAGATCCAGTCATTGTACGATATCACTATATATCAGATACATTCGGCCATGTACAAGGAGATTAAACAAACCATCCACGCTTCTCAGTTTATCTCACTCATTACAAACAATGAAGCAATAGAAATATTGAAGTACAACCTGGAGACTCTCCTGGAAGTCCAAGTGTCATTAGCTTTTTTCTTACTTTTTATATTATGACTTATGACTGATCAATGTAAACATAAGCAACTTCAAATTATTTTCCTCCCAAATCAAAAGCAAATGAACTACATTTGGATTAGAACATACCTATCTGATGCTTTCTGATCCAAGTTATCACTTCCCACTTCTGTCTCAGCCAAGGTCTCTTTCTTAGCATTCTTTGGCAAATCTACTTCAGAGAAGTTACCAACAAAAGAGGACAGTAGAGGATCAGGCACTGTGCTGACTGGGGCAGCTCGTGACGATCCACTGATCCTCTCCCGTAGATCTCTCTTCAACGAGGCAAGAGTTAAATAACGCGACCCAGATGAAACTTGCTGGTTTCTCCACTTATCCTGCACATGAATAGTAAAAGGAGTCAAACAGTGAAAGGTTGATATAGTTTCCAGATTTTCGTCATGAATAAATATTACATTCGATTCCACGTTTATATAAATGGAAATAATTGACTTATGAGTTATGATGCATGTGAAGGTAATGGTACCTGCAAGAAACCTCGATGCTGTGAGCTCATGTGGTTAAACAACATATCAACCCTATCTGCGCAAATTGGGCACACCTGAAAGAAGGAAACAAATAAAAGTAAGATACTGAAAATATAGTAAAAACTTTTGATCCCCAACAGAATAGTCATTTCTACTGCCTGGACTATTAGTGGAACACAGAAATTTAAGGTGCAGAATTTTGTTAACATTCAACCATGTAGCAGAACATGTACACAAGCTTCAACAGCATATAAACTGTGAGCATCATATTAAATCACAGATAAAAGGATTTCGGTGTCCCAATAAAAAGATTATCTTCATGCCAACATCTCCTTCCTTCCAAGTTCCAACAAACCCTCATATATTGAAACTGGTCAGCGGGGTCTGATTGTCATAGGTAAGATCTATAGATAAGCCATTCATATGCATGGAACTAGTACAGAAGGTATTGAGATGGTTAGTGATCGAACTCATTAAAAGTTTGAATATGTCTAGCTACACTTTATTCCATAGCCAATATATATATTCATTAGAGGCACCACCTACCCATGCAAACAAAGCAAAAATGATAGGAGGGCGGGCAGGTAAGCTCTTGCATGGAAAGCAAAAGGGCAGTGGATTCGTAAGACTCCACATCAATATTTTTTGTTTTTAAAAGAAAAATTCGAAGTAAATATTCAATAAAACTGGAGAAGAGTAGGTTTAGATTACGATTTCCATAACTTCTCCACTACCAAGAAGGACGCTGGAAGCCTGGTTTGAATTGAAGCGGCAGAAGACTAGAAGAGTGAGCAGCAGCTAATTGTAGGGCTGCACAAGTGCATGTGGATTAAGTTGCGCAAAATGGGAACATAATTGCAATCCAGTATAAATAGAAGCTTCAATATCCTTAGTCCAAACAATGATTGAGCAGTTTCAACAACAGAAACAAATGAAAACCTTAGCACCCCAAAAATAAACAAGACAACTACAAGAAGATTGCATGTAACAGAACAGAATGGGATGACCAAATTTTCTAGAAGGTACTCGTTCAAAGATGCAAACTACCCAATTAATGAAGCTATCAATAGTCCTAAGATCACTGGGTGCTGCAGTAGCTACCATGCATTGTGTTTCACCAAGTTGAATAAATGGCTAAATGAAAACTCATGAACTTCCATAAACACTGATGGGACTAAATAGATCATGCCTTGATAATAGGGATCACTTACAAACAACAAAAATTGGAAAAGGTAAATAATTCAACTGTTCAGTTTATGCAGTATACCATCATCTCATGGAAAACTAGTCAAAGAATCAAGAGAAGATAGAGTCAATTAACCCTTTCATAACATTGTTCTTTCAACAAGACGTGACAGTACAGAAACAGAAAACATAAATCTTATCCACACTAAATCACAGATGAATCTTTACATGTTCTAATTTTCCATCTTCCTCCAATTCCTGTAGTTGCATTGCCCATGCACTAAACAGTGACAAAATGCACGCAATCAATTGCAACCAATATAACCATAGTACTAGTGGTCCATTTTTAACATAGGAGAAATAAGCAAATAGCAGGCACTACACAACATGCCATATTTAGGGCTAGAGAATATTTGGACAAGTAACAAATGGACATTTACCACAACAAGGACAAACCTAAAATTTCTGAAACTATGAGAATCAGCCCCAAAAATGTGAAACGTATGACACATCAAGCCTCAAAATCCTCTTATTTACACCCTGTCTCAAACTCAAGAATGCAACTATGTGAACTATCAACTATTTGCAATCATATTCATATTCAGTGTTTTGGAAACAGTATGATAGTGGCCCTCTTGATTTCTGGATCTTGATATTGCCCCCAGTGAAGTGAGCAACATTATCCTGAACCACACAATTCGATCTTTAATTAACGGTTTAATGCTTCATTGTAAACCTGTGACTATAAGTTGAAGGTGACTCTGTTTTTAATTCATTATTAATATGTTCATACTATTTCAAGACAATATTAAAACAACACAATTAAGCCTTTATAATTAAAACCACAGTACAGAATAACTAGCTTGGTGTTCTTTTCAGAAGCATCAATGCCACATGCTGCAAATGTGACCTAGATTGTTATACTTGCCAACAAACAACCCAATGATCAAATGCATTAATAATTTAGCAAATGCAGACGAAACATCTGATTTGTGAACCAATCAGTACATATAATTCATGTGCCCAAATAGAAGTGACATGCAAACTACATCCTACATGTATTATATCATTTCAACCTCATGAGCATCACCATCACTTAAGGCATCAAACATACCATCACAATGGAAGGATGAATAGAGGTATTAACTAGACAATCAGAACGTGCACAGCCCAACCAAACTAGGAATATTCTTATTTCAATAACGGAAAACGGCTAGATAACACAAGCAGCATAGCAGAAGCACTTAATTGCCCCCAAAAAATTCCACCATTATGAGTAAAGTCCTTGCAGTAATACTCTCAAACATTCTTAAACACAACATCACTCGAACAAAACTACACAAAATATTCCCACTCTGTGGCCCCTACGGGAAAACCCATGCTTGCAGAAAAAGTATCTAAAACCATGCAAGTTTACATCGTTCCTTAAGAACATGGATCAATATACTGCCTCAAACATTGAGATCTTTTAATTAATTCTTAGCAGCTGAAAACAAAATACTGCTGCCGGGAAATAGATAAATGGACACATTACATGGAAAACGCATGAAAGAGAAAGACTGCAATGCATCATAACCAGGGAAATAATGAAAAAAGCTACAGCCAGCAAGTCAAGCATCCAACCAGCTAGTAAGTTAGAAAGCAAATGTGTTTGGACAAAAATATTACTAAAGCAAGAGAAGTGTCAAACTTATGACAAATTAACACAGAAGAACTGATCCTACAATTAAGAGAATGAATTTCCAAACAAATGAATCACATAGGATGTAGTATTAGACTATCAACACAAACACTACATCATGGAGATTTGGACCAGAAGAAGTGCCTAATATAGCATGTCAAAGGATGTTGAGTTAAAACTTCAAGTTGTAAGAAAATGAACTGGAAACAGGGTACAATAGAACTAGGAGGAAAAACTTTCACAGCTAAACAGCTGATGCAGGCTGATATGCCATGCACAGAAGCAGAACCTTAGATGCCTAAAAGATTCCCTTTTTTGCAACTAAAACAATTTTGGTAACTACATCATGCGTATGAGCAGGAATAACTCATACATCCCAAGAAACAAACAATCATTGTATCTAGTATCTTATCTTAACCGCAAAATAAACACTCCTTTCTATATGAGCAAAAGCAATTTAAAAAATTCAAAGCATATTTTTGGATCTGAAATCATAACTTGGGAACTAAAAGAAGGCTCAAATGCACTTGGTATATGAGCATAAGAATCTTAAACAACTAGAAAAACACAACATTAGCAACTAAAATCTTAGAAGCTAAAAGCTGCCTGAAAAAACCCTTGATATATAGTGCACTGGAACAGTACCATCGTAGGAGCTAAAATCTTAGCCCTGAACCTAAGAGCAGCATTAAAGACCGGTATGCAAGCAAACATAAATTACACAGAATTCCATCATTACAGCTACTAAATCCAGAACTAAAATGTGCTGAAACATGCAATGATGTAAGAGCGGACACGCCTTACACATCCCACAATCCCATCTTTACAACTACAATATATAAAAGCAGCGCAATCATGCTCTATGCAAGCAGCATCACCTATGCACCTAGAAGATACTACATTTACAAATAAACTCCAATCCAGAGGGCTAAAATCAGCTCAAACATGCAGGCATTCATCAAAACCAATAGATTTAGAAAAAATCCCAACATGCTCTATGAACGTCAATGCTATAGCTAGTGAGATCCTAGAAACGAGTAAAAATTGCAACTTTCCCTAAGAGCGGAGGCGAAATTACCCCGGCATTGGCCTCGGCGTGGTGCTCGTCCTCCATGTGGCACAGCATCCCCACGGCGTCCAGCTCCTCGCCGCAGAACGGGCAGGGCAGCTCGCCCGCCACCCCGGCCCCCGCCGCCGCCCGCTGTTGCTCCTACTATGGCAATCATATTCAGTGTTTTGGAAACAGTATGATAGTGGCCCTCTTGATTTACGGATCTTGATATTGCCCCCAGCCAAGTGAGCAACATTATCCTGAACCACACAATGTGATCTTTAATTAATGGTTTAATGCTTTATTGTAAACCTGTGACTATAAGTTGAAGGTGACTCTGTTTTTAATTCATTATTAATATGTTCACACTATTTCAAGACGATATTAAAAAAACAGAATTAAGACTTTATAATTAAAACCACAGTATACAATAACTGTGTTTTTCTCAGAAGCATCAATGCCCCACTGCTGCAAATGCGACCTAGATTGTTATACTTGCCAACAAACAACCCAATGATGAAATGTACGCAGACGAAACATCTGATTTGTGAACCAATAAGTACATATAATTCATGTGCCCATGCATATGGGGAATAGAAGGTACCGATATCCTTGTGGTTAGTGGAGAAGAGCCATCGGACCAGATTTGTCATTTTTTTTCGTTTTGAAAACTTTCCTTAGGCTGTGTTCAGTTTCAAAAAAGAGAGGGAAAAAAGAGGTGAAAAAGTCACATCGAACACTGTAGCGCACTGTAGCACTTTTTGTTTGTTTGTGGTAAGCATTGTCATCCGCCGCCCGCTGCTGCTGCTGCTGCTCCTCCTCCTCCTCGTCGCTCCCCTCCACATCGTCGATCAGCGCATCTGCAGGCAGGACCCAAACCGCAAAACCCCGTCAAAAACCTCCCCCCACAACCCAAATCCCCGAAAATCCCACACGCAGGCCCCGCGCCGGTAAATCCACGGAAATCCCAACGAAAGAGATCGTTACCCACGTTTAGTACTCCATGCATGAAGAGAGAGATTTGATGTGATTTGATGTGATAGGTGAATAGTGAAGTTTAGAGAGAGAATTTTGAGGAGTTTTTGGGAACTAAACACAGCCACAATGATGTGGAATGATAAATGAGTGAATGAAGTAACGATTGAACGTGTCCACACACGCCACCACCTTGTTGTGTCTTTTACCAATCCTTTCCCATTCGAAATATAGATAATCATGTGTTAACTCCGTCTTTTTGGCTCTTCTTGTGTGAATGGGTTAAGCTTCTCTATCAGTTATGTATTCATAAAAGGAGATCAAATAGTTGGGGGGGAGGGAATATAAAAATCAATGAATCCAGAAAATTCAATGAATTCATGCATTCATAAATGTATTTACATCTTATTATTACAATGACGAGTAACTATGTCTACATCCATGTCTTGGAACAATATAAAAGCGCGTTCAATTCAACTTAGATTAATGAATCCATGGTCTAGAATACTTTAAAGAAACAAAATCAATGGTAGCAGCCACGGAACTGGTGGCGTGGCCGTGGCCCATGCCCTCTTTAGTTTGGTCGAAACTTGGAAGCCACGTATGTTCAAATGCATGTGAAACATGCATGTCTCCAAAATCAGCTAGAGTATCTTCCAAATCTGAACGGAGCCTTTTCCGAGCTTTTGGTTGGAAGTTTGTTAATCAGAATATCGGGTCAAATATCTCTCACTTTCCGGGCCAAAACTCGAATGTCCATCCGGGCCAAGTGGCCCAAGTGCCGTACCGCATATACTGGGCATCATGCTTCCATGGCCCAGTGCTATCCCTGAATAGTACCTATTATATAGCTTTCTTAAAGACCATAGCGCAAGACGCTCTCGTAGCTCAGTTGGTTAGAGCACCCGTTTAGTAAGCGGGAGGTCTTGAGTTCGACTCTCAACGAGAGCACTATACTAGTAGCTTTTTTTTGCATCCATGTCCAGCTAAATCAGTATTGAAGAGCTGCTTTTTTGTATCTAGGCCGTGTTTCTTTCCACCCTGGAAAAAAGAAAAAAATTTCCAAAGAAAATCTCGCATGCATGGAGTACTAAATGAAATCTATTTGCAAAATCCTTTTAGGGATGAGTACAATTTTGCACGACGAATCTAATTAGCATAATTAATCCATATTTTGCTATAGTAATGCTACAGTAACCATTCTCTAATCGTGCGGTCAAAGGCCTCATTAGATAGGTCTCGCGAAATAGTCTAATATTGTGAAGATAGTTTTGTAAACTGACTTAATTTAATATACTTGATTATTGATCCACCCCGAAAAAAACAAGGCCCTAGCTGAATTGGCATTTGCTTTTGCTACTGGTAGCATTCTTTTTTATCCAGCTGAATTTGTGTTCACTTTTTGTATCCAGCTGAATTCGTTTTGAATGTCATCTCGAGCTGCTGGCCGATCCTACTCAGAGCAACTCAAATTCTGAGAGGATAAGTGGGATAAGTGATTCCATGGAATTGTCGGCTTATTTTAGTAATTTGGCTTAATATTTTAGATTGATTTGTTACGAGATTCTAGATGAATTAACTTTGATCTAAACATATTTCTCGTCTGCGTATTTGGGAGGTGTTAACTAGTTACTCCAGTACTGATTTTTTGTAGGGTGAAAAGAAAAAACGTATAATTAAAGGAGTGCGTTTACTCCGGTCCTGATTTTTTTTTTTTGAGAAGATACTCCGGTCCTGATTTTAGAGGTGTTAACTAGTTACTCCTGTTCTGCAATAAACGTAGATTCTATTCGTCGGACTTACAGGGAAGGTCGTTGGTAGCACTAGCGGAGGTGGTGGTTGGCAGGCGGAGCTACATGGGGCAGTAAGGCTGACTCCAACAAGAGGAGGCAAAGCCATTTTTGCCTAGGAAATGCTACTGTGCATAGATGGAGAGCTCTCCAACAGGTGAGGCAAAGGGCAATGCAATTTGCATTTTGCATCCCCTCTCTCCTCGAAGGCATCTGCCGCGCGGGAAGGAGAGGGCTGGCCGGTGGGAGAAGGAGCGGCGGCGGTGTCCTGGTGGTGGAAGAAGCCGATGGCGTGCGGGAGAGGAGCAGGCAGCGCCAGCGGACAGGAGCAGGAGGAGGGCAGCGAGCGGGAGGAGCAGGCGGCGAGCGGGAGGAACAGGCGGGAGGAGCAGGCGGAGGAGTCCAAGGAACAGGGGAGGAGTAAATGCAACTGACTCTGTTGGAGACGGTGTCCAGGGAAGAGAAGCAAAAATACTGTAGACGGCAGGCAAAGGTCATTTTGCATTGCAAATTTGCACATCGTTGTTGGAGTCAGCCTAACCAGCGACTGCATGGTTGGAGGAGTGGATTGAGATTCGGTGACTTGCTGAAGGCAAGTCACCGAACACTGTAGCTGTGACTTACCGCCCACTGCGAACCGTTGATCATGAAATCAACGGATGGATCTGCATGAATAGTACCTTTGCTACAGTATCAAACAGTATCTGGGAACAGTACATTTGCTACAGTATTATTGCTGCAGTGACGAACAGTGCTCGCTACAGTGTCACCTTTTTGTCCTTTTGCGCAAGTCTCCTTGTGACTTGCTGAATCCTCATCCTGGAGGAGTTAGGTTGGTCGGGGTAATAGGGGAAAAGCTCTCAATCCGATTAGTTAACGATTGAGAAGCTCACAAAGCAAAGGAGAGGAGCTTGCAAAGAAGAAAACATAACAAGGAGAAAGAAGAAGGCTTGGGGTTTAGGGTAGAAAAGACAGCTATAACCCATGGAGACCCCCCCTAAGCCCCCTGTATAGGAAGAAGGAGAGGAAGAAGAAAATAGAGAGAAAGAGGAAGAGAAATGAGAGGGAGAGGGAGAGGGAGAGGGAGAGGAAGAGGAAGAGGAAGAGGAAGAAGTATGAGGAGGATCAGCCCCCCTAGGGGGCAATCCTGCCTCCACCGCTGGTCTTAAGCATGGGCCCTACACAAGGATGAGGCCGGCTCTGTTGTGTATGAGACCTAGACGGTACTTAAGGTGGGCCCCGTAGAAAAATAAAGAAGCTGTAGCCCCCGATGTCCTCCGCTCGTGAATCGTGATGCCTTGGCCACTATCCGCGGTAGGTACGCCCCGCAGTCCTCTTTTCTATTTTTTTGTTCTCAAAGACCAGGTCTTAGGTCTGAGGTTTGGTTCTTAGCTTTTTGGACTTATGACCCTTTTTACGACCCTTCTCTTATGTATGAGGTCGCCTCTAACGAGCTTAAGGCCAGTGAAATTCACACAATCCTGATGCCCTAACATGAAAAAAAAAACATACGGAGTATGCCCGAGCTCGAGTGTGTGGTACAGGTAGCCCTACTTCAGTGGGCCCCATGTGTCAGACCCCCGTGCTCTGTCGCCCTAAAAAGCATTCCGAACCCCTTGCTCTCCACCACCACCACTACCCAAACAACACACGCAAACCCTGTGCCCAATTGCCCTCAAGCTCCCAACCCGACACCTCCCCTGCCACCAACCATCCACAGCCTCCTCCTCGCTCACCGCCTTCTTCTGCGTCGTCCTCGACTGAACACGCCACCGGCAGATCAAAGCAGCTACCTATCAAGGGACCAGCCTCCCCATGGCTGATCCGTGGCCATGAAGCATTTCTCCATGGTGGGGAGGCACGGAGTTCGCACCTTGGCGTCATCGGCGCGGCCTCCGCACTTGCACAGCCGTTATGCTGGCCCCAGATCCCCCCGGCCGGCCTCCACGCCCGGGGCCGCCGCCGCTCCGCCGCTCAATCGATTGATCGGCCGGCCTCATCCCTGCAGAGGTACGATCTTGCCTGTCGGTGTTGTGGTCTCTGTTACGTCTGCGATCTTGAGCGCAGAATCATGAATGTTAGATGCATGTGCAGTCCGATCCGTGAAATGAAATTCCTTCGATTTTTGGGTTTCGTAGCTGATTGAACAGGAATTTTGTACCATTTTCCATGTTGGGAGAACCCAATTCTTTTTCTTACTACACCTCTTTTTGTTGAATAATGTATGCATGTCCAATTATTGTCCTGAAGTACATATATGTGAACGCATAACAATCATAGATCTGAATATCCCCTACTGTTATTTATTCCCCATTATTGTTTTTCGAACATGTAATTAGTATTATAGGTAACTTAAAAGCAAATGTTGATTGAAAGCAGTGCAATGTGTGAGGTGCATTATTGACTTCTTTATTACCTACCACTTTCTTGCTTGGAAATGTTAGACAGTAAAGAAGTCGACAATAGCAGTTGAAGTCAGGTCAATCCTACAAAAGATACAGCTAGCATTAGGCCATTCCTAGTAAGAATTTCCATTTTACGGTTTCCAATTGAGTGTTCAGAAAATGCCACAGATTCTGGGCCGAGCAAGCAGGCCCAATCATGACATTTGGTGGGCCCTAGGAAAAGATCAAATATGGGGCCCTTTATTTTTGTTCATCTAGATCTAGGATATGGATTTATATTTTAAAGAAAACTTTTTATGGAACAACTAATATTTTTGTAGCAATTCTAAATATTTATTTGTTCTAGTTGCATATGGGGAATAGAAGTTTTCATATTTCTCCTCTTGATTTTTTATAATTACATATTGCCATTAGAAAAAGGCTTGCGGACTAGTTGAGTTAGTTGCTCTTTAAGTGGAAGACGGTGTGGGTGGGAAGGAGGAGGCAAGGCACCCTCAAAGTGTATTCGGCTACTCATTACAGAACCACCGATTGATCCGATTAGACTTCCCGCGGGGTAGCACGGGGAACTTGCTGAATCAACTCTTTGGAATCGGAGGCGTGACTGAGGGTCAATCCTATGGTAACATCAACCTAGGAATGCATGTTCCACTTGATATAGCCAACTGAGATGGTCTATCTCGATGTTGACCTAACATGGATTGATTAGAAATTCTGAAGGGTCTCACCCTAATCTCGCAAAGGATCGGCAATAGTTGTGTGTACTCGAGGACCCCCAACAATATAAACATGCTAGCAAATGAACATGAGAATTCCATAGGAATGGTTTATCTTTTGTAGCTAGTGTTTACCACACAAACATGATTGTGTTCAGCACACTATGTTCCAAATCTTCTCCATTTTTCTTTTCATCGAGATTAAAGTACATGTTCAAGATTTTTGTGGGGAATCTTGAATACCTATTGCATGTGGAATTGGAGTATCCAACTCCTTGATGAGGCAGTTGCTAGCATCGCACACCTTGGCAGTGAAGATGATGTGGGTGTGGTGGCGGAGGACTAGGAGACAACTCCCATCAATGCCGCACGCGTCCACAAACTTCGGCCACCCACCACTCAGGAACGCGTCATTGTTGTTTGATCCGACGGATTCGCCAGGCCTTGACCATGAGAGCCTCCAGGGCACCGATTTCCTCAGCGATCTCACCGGAGATACGCTGTAAGACAGGTGCAAGATCCATCAGTCCCATAGTTGGACTAGAGCCAGCATCGTCGGCGAGCGTAGCGTGACGACAAATCCACCCACTAGATGGTTGGTCCAATTCACAAATGAACATGAAATTTTCATAGGTATATATTTTGTCTTTTGTTGCTAGTATTTACCACACAAACATGATTGTGTCCAGCGCATTATGTTCCTAATCTTCACCATTTTTATTTTCATGGAGATTAAAGTAAAGTTTCAATGTTTTTTGTGAATCTCGAGTGCCTGCATGTGGAACTAGAACACCAAGTCCCCTAATGAGGCAGTTGCTAGCATCGAATGCCTTGACAGTGAGGACCTTGCGACTGCGTTGGCGGAGGGTCAGGAGCCAACCCGCCTCAACGCCATACGCGTCCATGAACTCTAGCCACCCATGCCCCAAGAACACACCATCGCTGTCTGAGACCGAACTTGGACGTTCCACGCCTTGGCCTCGCCACTGGTCAGGTCGACCATGAGAGCCTCCTTGGTGTCAATTTCCTCGACGATATCGAACTCACCTCGGTGGTAAAGGGCGGCATCACCTTATTTTAAGTGTATGTCAATGTGTGGCATGCACATTTTTATTGCTATATATATATCAACCCGGTCAAATATTGTAGAAACATGGAGGGGAGGGGGCGTGTTGTGCATGTTCAAACGTGTGTTATTTTGATGGAAGAAACCACATCCAGAAAATATTATTATCCTACTCATAGAAAACGTGTGAAATGTGTACTATTCCATTTCCACCATTATATCATCTTTCTCATTTCCTTACGCATCTACAGCTTCGAGGTGTATGGGATCCCCTTGCTTTTGGTTGATTAAATAGGATTTTACTCCGTGAAATCAAAAGGTTGATCTGAAGGAAGAGCAAGGATCACAAAAGCTGTGGGTTTTTTAGTGCAGTGGATAGTAATCCCAATAAAGATGGGGGAATTTGAAGCACATCGTAACTTTCCTTATGAAACAAAGGACTTCACAAATTTGCAGTGGAAATGAGGGCCTCATCGGCACTGATTTCTTCAGTCATCTCTTAAGGTATGCGCTGCAAAGCAGTTTCAAGATCCATCAGTCCCACGGCTAGACTGGAGCCAACATCGTCGTCAAGCGCGGCATGACAATGAATCCACTCACCAGAGTGTCGGTTGTAAAGGGCAGTAGCACCCTATTTTAAGTTTATATCAGATAGGTTGAACGATGATGGCACGATTTGGGTGAACAAGCGAGTTGTTGCTTAGGGAGGTGGAAGACATCTCTTTTGCTCTCTTTCTATATGAGTGTAAGGAACCCGATTTCTACAAGGTAGTGTATAGCACACTTTGCAAGATATTTCTATGTTATACACACTCTTATTGTGGCAGAATAAAACTTATTAAGTGCCTCATGTTTTTTTATCAAAGCAAACTTATTCTCGATATTGCTAAGTTTATTTCTAAGTGCCACATGAAAGCACGAGGGTGTTCCTTCTTTCTAAGAGCACTATGATCAACCTTTGCTCTCTTAATGTACATGATGAGAAACATAAGTTTCCTACTAGCAAAAGGGCAAGTATTAAGATGGAACTTAGCTGGTTCTCTCGTGGGGGCTTTTACAATTGAGTTGGGGAAACATTGGGTAAACCGATGTATGGACAAAACTTTGTTCAACATTGGAATAAGAAGTTAAGTGTGCTTCACAGACATCTACTTGGGTGGGCAGCTCTTCAAATGTTTTGCCGTCGTTACGAACAACAACTCTTCAAATGCCAACTTTAGAATTGTTCCTATAAATTTGCCATTGAAACAGAGAAGCATTTTTAAGTTCTTGCCATTTTTGCTGATGTGGCGAGGCATCTAGGCATGCCACCATGAATCCAAGCACCAAATCATCGTTATCACCCTGGGTGTTCATTAGTCTTTCCTGTGAAACTTGTACCATCATTCTGGAAGCATTCCTTGATAGCATTATAAATGCATAATTGATCATTGTTGGCACATGATGATTTGGAGTTATCTAGCGCCATTGAGTTGGAGGAGATCAAGAGATGGATGCGGTCGATCGGACGAGCAGCTGCCTGGAAGGGTTTGTGGATGGTGTCAGCGCGCGTTATTACCAACAAAAGTAGCATCCGTGGCATGCTCAACATTCTAGACCAAGATCTCGTACCCTGTCCAGCTTGGGGGTGGTGTCGGAGAAGCGCTGGGCGAAGCTCAGGGATCCGTGAACCACATTTGTGCATTCGACTATAGCGCCGTGAGCGCGTTGAGGTGGTAAATCACCCCCTACGCACCACCGGATTTGACGCGTCCAGATGCAGCACGATTAGGAGCGAATTTAGGATGGTGTTTGTTCCCGCGTCGCTGCTAACGATCGCCCTAGATGAGTCGACGACCATAGTCCTCCTACTCACGGTCACTGCTTTCCAACTGGGGATGGGAGAGATCGAGCGGGAGGCCTTCATGGCCAATCTGGGCTTCGGTCAGTGGTGAGAAGGAACATCTCCTGGTAGAGTGGGATGCGAAGAGACAGAGCAAAGCGCGATGTTGATGGAGGTGGTGGTGGAGTAGCAAAGCTGAGGAAGGAGATGGCCTGTCCAGGAACATGCCGCAGCTGCAAGAGTTCACCACTGACGGAAGGAGAGGGATGACAGATGGAGGGCCACTTGCCATAGAGATAGAGTGCTGAAGTAAAAGGGAGAGGGTAGGAGCAAATAGTCATTTCACATTGTCTTGCACGTGAGAAATCATCTCTCTCGTATGGCAGATTTGTAAGAACAATTCTAAAACTGGCATTTGAAGAGTTGTCGTTGTTTTTTTGTACCAATTAGCTCAAATCAGCTACATATAAGTAGCTAGCTGAATAGTTATGTTCCAAGTAGTGGGAATTAGATGTAATTAGCCCCACTTGTTTTGGACTATTACAATGGCTAGCAATTAGCCGGTGGATCTAAACAAATCCATAAGGAGTGGGTTAATGAGATGGGTCGCCTCTTGAAGCGTGCAACCCACCGCTGCCGCAAGCCCCGCCCCCCAACCTCCACCACCATGCCTCCGCCGCCGCCAACCTTCGCAGCCGTGATGCTACCTCATCGGCCACGTTCGTCGCCTCCCCTTCCACCCCGCCGTCCGTACCACCCACCAAAGGTCCCCCACCGCTCGGCAGGCGGCGCCCTCACTGCCCGGCCCTCTGCCATGCGATTGTCGCCGCTGTCGGGACGAGCGCCGACCCCCAACCCCCTTTTAGATCCTCCGGTGACCGGAGGCCTCCCCGGAAATCCTAGAACCTTAACCCTGGCCCCACCCTAACCCCATTCTCTGCGGCGGTGCGAGTGGGTATAAACTTAGCTATCCATAAACATAGTCTAACTCCTTGGTCATTTTTTTTAGTTTAATTTGATATCTTGACGCAACTATCTCTCAAAGAATCCAATGTTTGTGCGCATTCATATATGTAAGAAACCACATCCAGAAAATATTATTCTACTCATAGAAATTACATGAAATGGGTACTATTACATTTTCACCCTCCTATCATCTTTATGTTTTCCTTGTGCGTTCATGGTCGACTACGAGGTGTGTTGGCTCACCTTTTTCCATTGAATAGGATTTGATTATGGGGCAATTTCCTTTCATACAACCAAGAAAACTCATAATCCACATATGCCATCAATGTGTATATGACACGTGGGACCCTCCACGGTTACTGACAGTGGTATATAAGGGATTTAGGGTTTAACCAGTGGCATGTGAGGAATTTTTCTTGATTATATGAAATCGGAAAGTAGGTGTTATGATTGGGGTGTGTATGGGTGGGGCACCATTGAGGACTTCATAATTTTTTCTTATGAAACTCTGTAGGACTTCACAAATTAGCTGGTAAAGTTTTTTTTTGAAAGTAAAGGCAGGAGCACTGCCACATCATTTAAGAAGAAGAAGCAATTGTACATCACGCGCCGAAGCAAACACCACCACACACAAACAACGCACGCGAACAACGCACACAACAAAACACTACACCACCACCACCTGGGAGAAGAGTCAAAGTAAGCCGCCGCAACCCACGCCGTCGTCACCAACGCTATGCCACAACCAAAGCCATAGCCCGCTGCAAGCTCAAGAGGCCGCCTGGACTCCTCCACCATGAGCTATCACCAACAAGCTGCACACACACGATCGTCGATCGCTCTGCTCCGACTTTGCTTTGGCGGAACACTCCCGTCGCAGCTCCAATGAAACCACCGATCCTGGCCACTCTGTGTGGGGGCCTTGCCTCATCCACCGCCTCACTCCTCTACTAAGGACTCGGATATCTAAAACCACTCTGAGAGCAACACCTCCGCCCAGCCATTGCCGAGATCACAACAACACCAAGTGCGCCAGCCCGAGGTTACACCCCCATGGGCCCTCTGCACCTCCCGCCAACACGGACCAAGCGCACGACCACAGCCGCAACGTACAAGGCTGCATCACCAGTTGTCCACCACCACCATCGGCTGAGACGGGTCTACAGATGCGGCGCCTCCAAGAAGGGCGCGACACCAATGGCGCCGCCGCCGCACGTCCATAGAGGACAGGTTTTACCCCCTGGAACCCCGTGCTACAAGGAGATGGTCCTCAATGGTGCCCTCAGCAGGGAAAGCGACGCCCTTGGGGAGTCGCCACCATTGCCACCGACGGTGGAGGCTTTCACCCGGACACCATTCCTGCCACACACTCAACCATTGACGGAATCCTGCAACCCACCGGCAACCACAACACCGACCGGGAAAGGCTCGGCACAGTCCGAGGCGCCACCACGGCACCACCAGCGAGCACCAGACGGCCCCCGACCCCACCACCATGGCAGCGCCGAACCAGCATCGCCGTCGAGGAGAGAAGCACCACCAACCTACCGAAGACTCCCGTTGCCCGCACGACGGACACCCCCAGGTCCATCAGCACCAAGCCGCTAGGCTCGGTACAGCAGGCCCAGGGGGTCTCGGCTGCCGACGCCGGCGCCAAGCACCGGCCAGAGCCGCCGCCGGCCACCACCCTGCGCCCCGCCGTCGAATGCCGCCGCCGCCGGGAGCCCGCGCCATCCACCGACAGGCACCCCGGCCGGCCGGACGGCCGCGCCCGCCCAAGCCGCCAGAGAAAGGGAGGAAGATGCCCGCCGCCGCCTTCACCGCGGCCGCGCGGGATGCCGGCGAGCCGCTCGGGCGGCGGCGCGGCGGAGGAGGCAGGGAGAGGGACGCGGCGGTGCTAGGGTTGGGGCCCGTCCCGTCGCCCATGCGGGGGGCGACGCGAACAGGTGAGGCGATCGATGTGCACGTCCTTAGCTGGTAAAGTCCATACAGTCTTAACATGTGTTTGGTTTGGGCACTAAGGCCTTGCGCAGTGGGCGCATCCTCGTCCGACATGGCATGCTCAGGAATCGGTGAAACCACTGGAGCATGCGAACCTTCAAAGAGAGAGAAAAGAATTGATGCATATTTGGGATTCGATTCTTCACCGGTTAAAAAAATCTAGCGCTCTCTTCCTCCCAGCATTCATTGTAAACAGGGCAGCGGGGAGTACAACCAGCTGAATATACTATTTTTATTTTTTTGTTTATTGCGTGACGAGATCCATCAAATCAATTACATGTCCCGTTATTCTAGGAGGCACCGCACCCACGATTGGAGAAGGCCTATGTGGGATGAGTTGGGTGCAACCTAGTTTTTTAGATTGGGTTCGACACGTCTCGTGTTTGGTTGAGAGTTATGAGTTTAACCTAATTTTTTGGTTAGAGGGACAGCTTGCTTGCACCTATTGACGGAGAAACAACGACATTGAAGTGGGTCGAGTTTGTCCCCTCGAATCGGATGGACATACTCAACCCGCATCTATGCAGAATATACCCCTTTGGGTTGAACCCAACTCACACATACCCATCGTGATGGCACACGTGTTGCTTGCCCATCAAACCAAGTCACTTGCGGTTGCTAGACTAATCCGAGCTTATAACGATGTACTGATGGAAATGTTGTGGAGTCCAATTATGCGAGTTTATGTTTACAGGGGAACTTGTTAGGCTGTTTGCACTCGTCAACCTCTACTCTATATTTTAAAACAGAATATTCCGTCCTAGTCATCGAAATTTTACAGTACAGTTTCATTTTTTCCGCACTTGTCATCTTCTATATTTCATACTCCATACCAACTATACTATATTTTAATCACTCATCTCAACTACCATCTCCTCCTCCCACCTTCTCTCTCCTCCCTCCCTTCCCCTTCCCCTTCCCCTTCTCCGCCGCATCCTCTCTCTCTCCCTCCTCCGCCCCACTGAAGCGTCCCCTCGAGAGAGAAGACTAAATGTGATGGCAAACACCAGTCCCAGGAGGCTGGTTCACATTATTACAACAGATGGTTCAGTACATAAACAACATTACGAGTATCGGTGACATCGGAGCGCTACTAGAAACAGAATTAAAGCTATACTCCAGATAACAACGCGGCGGCGGCCATGGGAGCGGCGGCGGCGGCCTCCGCCTCGCGTTCGACGCCAGGGCCTGCTCCTCGTCGACTCGGCGAACGACGGGCTAGGCGACGGGTGTTGGCGCTCGTGGCTCCAGCTTGCGTCGCCCCCTCCCTACTCGCGTCACCCCTCCTCTCCCTCTCCGGACGGCGGCGGCCGGTGGTGGATGGGCGGGCGCGTCGGGCTCCCTGCCGCCCCGCTCCGAGCGCGAAGGAGAAGCGGCCGGCCGCGGAGGCGGATGGAGCCGGGCGGCGTCCAAGGACGACTCCGCGGGAAGCGGGCGGCCCAAGCTCGGCGGCGGCCTGCAGGTGCTCTCCGTTCAGCTCGAGGGCGCCATCAGCAGCCAAGAGGGCTCCTTCGGCGGCGGCCGTGGCGGCGGCGTGCAGGAGCGTGGGCAGTGGGCCGGCGGTGGCGGCTCCCGTGGCAGGCGTGTAGAGTGGAGGAGGAAGAGCAGCGGCGACGGGCCTCGTGCGTCGGGACGGAAGGCGAGCGGCGAGCGGAGGCAGTTGGGCATGTGGGGCCAGCGCCACCGTGGCGCGGTTGCGTCCGCCCGCAGCGTACGCTCGGAATAGCGCTCGCGGAGCCGAACGCAGCGATGCAGTACGCCTCCCAGTACCCCGCTGCAGAGCATTTTTTGCTTGCGTACGCGCTATGTACTGTAGCGTTCCCACTTAGGCGGTGTTTAGATCCCAAATCCACCCACCGGATTCGGGACTGCACGCCTGACACCGGTGTGGCACCGGTCACTGTAGCATTTCGTTTGTATGTGCGAAAAATTATCTAAAAATTTATTAATTAGACTCAAAATATTCATCTCGTAGAGTACAACAAAACTGTGTAATTAGCTTTTGATTTCATCTACATTTAGTACTCCATACATGTTATGACATTTTGATGTGATGGGAATCTTTCTTTTTGCATAGTGAACTTGGGAGTTGCTTTTTGAAAACTTTTGGGAACTAAACACGGCCTTACAGTCTACCACTGCGTACAACCTTATCTCGTTCAGCTAGCAACGGAATCCTTGATCAGATAGACTTGACAGAAAATCGATCATAACCTCTTGTTTTTGCAGGTGAAAATCGGTCATAAACATCTAAGAGCAACTCCAGTGGAGCCCTTCAAATTGAGGCCTCCAAAACTCATTTGCAGGTCTATCTCTAAAAAATAGAGGCCCAAAGTAAACACTCAACTCCCGTGGGCATATGAACTCGGGCCTCTATTTCTCCGTGGGCCCACCTGTCAGCCAAATGGATGGGAAATATCTAGTGGGATCCATGGTTGGAGGGGGAATTGGAGGGCCTCTAGAAATGGAGGCTTGGTGGGGAGATTTAGAGGCCTGTGCAAAATGCAGGTCCATTTAAAGGCCCTGCTGGAGTTGTATTTTTGCTCCAAGCCTCTAAATTTTAAAGTAGATGCCCATATAGAGGCCCTGCTTGAGTTGCTCTAAGCATGAGGATTCAAACGCTGGCGCCTAAACGGATTCGATATTTCAGACGCTGGAATCTATCGACGACGGCTCCAACGGCAACTAGCGGTACAGAGGTCTGGACAGTCAAATGGGGGCAGCAAAAGGGGTTGACTTTCCCAATATACAGTGCACTCAGGCATCACCGTCGGTGGGGCCCGGATTAACGGTATACAAAGCGATCTGAAGTACTCCGCAAGTGGCATCAACGGCTGGGATCAATGATGCCCCAATCGCGAGGATCTAATGATTGGCATGCATTGAGCACCTGCAAAGGTGTGAACTTGTATTTGATTAGCGCGTAGTAACTCTCTTTGAGGATGCTTTTGTGCACACGCAATTTTGGAAAAGGAAACCGGGAAACAAAACTTGAAAGTCGACTGTCACAAACTCACAATGCATGCGTGCTTGAGTCCTTCTAATGAGAAGCATTATTTTTTCCCCGGAGAAAATAAGCACTAAAGTGACGGTGGGCATCTCTACAAAGAAAAAATCACAAATAACATTGGACGTCCAGGAAAGGCCAAAGCCAGCTTTATATATAAAGCATCCTCAAAGGATACTGGGATTACCAGTTTACAATACAGCACATACCGCTCGAGGACAGCACCAACAGACCCGTAACGGGACTCTCTAGGCCGCGCGCCCGAGATAGTACGGCACTACCCGCGACGAACAAACTAAAGGGCCAAGAAACCATTACAGATCAACTGGACCAGACCTTCCGCGGAACCAACGGCTCCATCAACTACGGCTACAGGAGGACTCCAAACAACGCCTTCAGGAAGGCAAAGGCGCGACGACGCCAACGTTTGGTTTTCACCACGGGGAGCCACGAGCCGCCGTCGAACGAGACCCTGCAGACAACGCCCTCGAGAGGGAAGAGTAGCCTCTGTTGTCCGACCCTACACCGGATCGAAGCTTACGCTTGAGGACCTCCGCCCGACGAGCCGAGAGCACCTGTACCGATCCCACGCACTTCCATCCACCGCCCACCATCACCACCGCCGAAGGTCGTCCCTAGGTTCCATATGCACCCGATGGCAACACCCGACATCTCGGGGAGGTTTGGGGCCCTCTATTGGCCCCAAAACTCCTGTCGACCCCTCTATTGGGCGACATCGTGCTTCACAAAGTGAGACTGAAACCTTGAACCCAGAGGCAGGGACTTGACGCGGCTACGGGGACGGCTTTGTCGGCGACGTGAACACAGAAGTGGTACCATCGACCAAGATGAAGCCGCTGGAGGTAGCCAGGACGGGGCCGACACCTCCCCAGACGCCGCCACCATCAGGGAAATGCCAACGCCAACCCTGACCCATGACCGGAGCTCAGTCCTCGAAGCCTTGACACTGGACCGTCACCACGACCGTACCCGCTGCCGCCGCCCCGCCGACCCACCACTCCGGTCCGAACGACGAGGCCCGGAGCACCAGCCCAGGGGTCAAGCCCCCCAGATCCGGCCGATCCAGAGGCAGGCCCAAGCCACCCGCGCAGGCCGCTGGCCGCTGGGAGCCTTCTGGCCGCGCGCTTGCCGGCCGCCGGCCACAGGCACCGCCGCCGGGCCGCAACTCCTATAGAACAATGTGTAAGCATGTGGAGTCATTGTTCGTCTCCAATATTATTTTAGTAGCAATGTGGAGTATATTTGTTCCCATATGGAACAATATATACATTGTACGACGCCTCCCCCCACCCACCCCGCGTCGCCCCCGCATCGGACCGGGCGGCGTCCGGCCCCAAGCCGCCGCCCTCCTCCTCCCCCTTCTCCCCTTCTCGCCGCGCCGGAGGGCGCCGCCGGAAGTCCGGCTGGCCCTTGGGATGGCGGCGGCGGGACCTCCCGGCGCCCGGCGCACGGATCCAGCCCTGGCGCGCGGGCCAGCGGTGTGGATCTAGGAGGGCGCGTCAACGGCGGTCTTGGAGTGCGCGACGGCGCGACTTTTGCGCGCTACGTCCGACGGCATGGCAGCGGTGCGGTGTCGTCTGCCATGGGCGCGGTGAGGCGCCTGGGCGCGGATCCAGGGGGCGGCGCGCGGCGGCGGGCCTGCTGCGGCTAGTTGCGGCCAGCGCGCGACGCGGGGGGGGGAGGGGGGGGCAGCTACGTTTCAAATAACATTGGACATGTTTGCTTGGTTTATCAGAAGTCAGTCAGCAGTATTTTTCTCTCAGCACAAATTAACATCAGACACTAACTAGCCAACAATATTTTTCTCTCAGCATAAATCAGCACCAGCCACTAGCCAAGCGAACACGTCGAGTTTTCCTGCTTCATAGACTAGTTAAAACTCACGTAGCCTGATAGTAGTATAAAACTTACGGGTACCTAAAACTATTGATAACTACGTATAGGAGTGACTGAAAAAAATTATGATTAGTGGCGGCCGTGTCTTCGCAAAAAGCAATTAGAAGGAACCTACGAGCTACAGTATAAGTCAGGGAGAGTAGAGCGATCAGGAGCAAATTTCTTTGAAAAAAAAAGTTGAGGAGCTAAGATCTGACATGTGGCTCCTATGATTGAGCTGGGCCCACATGGCGGTCTCAGCTTACCCCGATTTTTTTTACCTTTGGTACGGCAGCCATAGGTAACAAAAGAACGGTACGAGGTGCCCGAAACTGAAAGCCTTTTCTTTCCAGCGCTCTGTAATCCTGCTGTTAATCACAATTCACCACCCACACACACATACAGCTTAGCGGAGTGAGACAAAACAACTCATTCCATCACGAGCTCCAACCAGGCAGCCGAGCCCCCCAAGGTTCCTCTCCTATGGTCCCACCAGCCAGCCTCCGCGCCCCCCGCGCGGGCCCACCCTGCTGGCCTCCTTGTCCCCTTCCCCGCCTGGGCCCCACTCGCTCCCTCCCCTTCCCCTCCCACGCATACCACAAGCAAACCAACGGCTACCTCCCTCCTCCTCCTCCGCCCGCTCGCCCCAACCAATCGTGCGCCGTCCGATCCCCACCCGACGGCCGGATCCGCCCCGCGCCCCCCGACCGTTGCGCGGCCACGTCAGCTCCACCCGACCGTTGGGTGGAAGCGGGCGGCGGCGGGCCTGCTCTGCTTGCTTCGCTCTGCTCGGCGTTTCAAAAAAGCAGGCGAAGAAATCCGGCGGGATAAATACGGGCGCTGCCACGCTGCTGCGCCCCACCAGATCCTCCTCCTCCTCGGTGCGCGAGCCCCCATCGATTGCCCACTCATCACGAGCTCCCCCTCCTCACCACTGCCCTATAATTTTCCCGGCACGATCCGTCGGCGGATCTCAGCTGAGCTTGTTGAGTGGATTCATGGGAGCGCGAGGGGTGGAGAGTTGAGTTGGTTCGGTTGGTGATTTGCTTGTTTTGGTGGAGAGTTGAGTTGATTTGATTCGGGGGAGAGGGAGAGAAGATGTCGCGGCGGCTGTCGCTGCCGGCGGGGTCGCAGGTGACGGTGACGGTATCGCCGACGAGGGGCGGGAAGGCGGATAGCCCCGGCGGCGGGGATGCGGTGGTGAAGCGGGGCGCCGGCGGGATCGGGATCACCAGCCCGGCGCCGAGGCCGACCAGCCCGGCGCCGAGGCCGAGGCACTCGCTCGGTGGCGGCGCGGGGTCCTCCTCCGCCACCGCCACGCTGCAGCTCTCGCCCGTGCGCCGGAGCGGGGGGAGCCGCTACGCGTCGCGGGACGGCGGCGTTGACGACAGCGCCGAGTTCGTGCACTACACCGTGCACATCCCGCCCACGCCGGAGCGCGCGGTGGCGGCGTCCGCCGACTCCGTGGACGCGCCGGCGCCGGCGGGTGCTGCGAGGGAGGACGGCGGCGCGCAGAGGAGCTACATCTCGGGCACCATCTTCACCGGCGGGCTGAACCAGGCCACGCGCGGCCACGTGCTCAACACCTCCGCGCCCCCGGCGGCGTCCGCGAGCATGTCGTGCAAGATGCGCGGCTGCGACATGCCGGCGTTCCTGGCGTCCGGCGCCGGCGGCGGGCCCTGCGACTGCGGGTTCATGATCTGCCGGGAGTGCTACGCGGACTGCGTCGCGGCCGCCGGCAACTGCCCCGGCTGCAAGGAGCCCTACTCCGGCGACACCGACGACTCCGACGGCGGCGGAGACGACGACGACGAGGCCATCTCCTCGTCCGAGGAGCGGGACCAGCTGCCGCTCACCTCCATGGCCAAGCGCTTCTCCCTCGTGCACTCCATGAAGATCCCCAGCGGCAACGCCGGATGCGCCGGCAACGGCGGCAAGCCGGCCGAGTTCGACCACGCCCGCTGGCTCTTCGAGACCAAGGGCACCTACGGCTACGGCAACGCGCTCTGGCCCAAGGACGGCCACGCCGCCGCCGGCGCCGGCGCCACCGGCTTCTCCGGCTTCGAGGAGCCTCCCAACTTCGGCTCCCGCTGCCGCCGCCCGCTCACCAGGAAGACCAGCGTCTCCCAGGCCATCCTCAGCCCATACAGGTACCAAAAAATTCCCCAATTTCATTTCGCCAAATTTCCCCAATTTTTTGGTCAAAATTCTCCCAATTTATTTGACCAAATTATTTACGAATTTTGCGATTCCCCCAAAATTTAATTTCTCAGGATGCTCATCGCGATCCGGCTGGTGGCGCTGGGGTTCTTCCTGACATGGCGGATCCGGCACCCGAACCCGGAGGCGGTGTGGCTGTGGGCGATGTCGGTGACGTGCGAGGTGTGGTTCGCCTTCTCCTGGCTCCTCGACAGCCTCCCCAAGCTCTGCCCCGTCCACCGCGCCGCCGACCTGGGCGTCCTCGCGGAGCGCTTCGAGCTCCCCACGGCGCGCAACCCCAAGGGCCGGTCCGACCTCCCCGGCATCGACGTGTTCGTCTCCACCGCCGACCCGGAGAAGGAGCCGCCGCTCGTCACCGCCAACACGATCCTCTCCATCCTCGCCGCCGACTACCCCGTCGAGAAGCTCGCCTGCTACCTCTCCGACGACGGCGGCGCGCTGCTCACCTTCGAGGCCCTCGCCGAGACCGCCAGCTTCGCGCGCGCCTGGGTGCCCTTCTGCCGCAAGCACGGCGTCGAGCCGCGCAGCCCCGAGGCCTACTTCGGCCAGAAGCGGGACTTCCTCCGGAACAAGGTGCGCGTCGACTTCGTCCGCGAGCGCCGCAAGGTGAAGCGCGAGTACGACGAGTTCAAGGTCAGGGTCAACTCGCTGCCGGAGGCCATCCGCCGCCGCTCCGACGCCTACAACGCCGGCGAGGAGCTCCGCGCCAGGAGGATGCAGCAGGAGGAGGCCATGGCCGCCGGCACCCTCCCCGGAGCTCTGCCCGAGGCGGCCGCCACCGTCAAGGCCACGTGGATGTCCGACGGCTCCCACTGGCCCGGCACCTGGCTCGCCGCCGCGCCTGACCACTCCCGCGGTGACCACGCCGGCATCATTCAGGTGAGAAATTGACAGTTGAGTCATTGACAGGTCAAAATTACAGTAGTAGATAAAATTCATCAGTTCCTGAGTTTGAAGTGCTGACGTGTCAATGGAATTGCATTGCAGGCGATGCTTGCGCCGCCGACTTCGGAGCCGGTGCTGGGAGACTCCGCCGGCGGCGGGCTGATCGACACGACGGGGGTGGACATCCGGCTGCCGATGCTGGTGTACGTGTCGCGGGAGAAGCGGCCGGGGTACGACCACAACAAGAAGGCGGGCGCCATGAACGCGCTGGTGCGCACGAGCGCCATCATGTCCAACGGGCCCTTCATCCTCAACCTCGACTGCGACCACTACGTGCACAACTCGGCGGCGCTCCGGGAGGGGATGTGCTTCATGCTGGACCGCGGCGGCGACCGCGTCTGCTACGTGCAGTTCCCGCAGCGGTTCGAGGGCATCGACCCCAACGACCGCTACGCCAACCACAACCTTGTCTTCTTCGACGTCGCCATGCGCGCCATGGACGGGCTCCAGGGCCCCATGTACGTCGGCACCGGCTGCGTGTTCCGCCGCACCGCGCTGTACGGGTTCAGCCCGCCGCGCGCCACCGAGCACCACGGCTGGCTGGGGAGGAAGAAGATCAAGCTGTTCCTGCGGAGGAAGCCCACCATGGGGAAGAAGAGCGACAGGGAGAACGCCGCCGACAACGACAGGGAGATGATGCTGCCGCCGATCGAGGACGACGGGTTCCAGCAGCTTGACGACATCGAGTCGTCGGTGCTGCTGCCGCGGCGGTTCGGCGGCTCGGCGACGTTCGTGGCGTCGATCCCCGTGGCGGAGTACCAGGGCCGGCTGCTGCAGGACACGCCCGGCGCGCACCACGGCCGCCCCGCCGGAGCCCTCGCCGT
>OAMR01000485.1:891634-918364 GCA_900205405.1 Echinochloa crus-galli | reverse complement strand
TACTTCAACGTCGGCATGTACCCGTTCACCTCCATCTTCCTCCTCGTCTACTGCGTGCTGCCGGCCGTCTCCCTCTTCTCCGGCAAGTTCATCGTGCAGTCGCTCAACGTCACGTTCCTGGCGCTCCTGCTCATCATCACCATGACGCTCTGCCTGCTGGCGCTGCTGGAGATCAAGTGGTCCGGGATCACGCTGCACGAGTGGTGGCGCAACGAGCAGTTCTGGGTGATCGGAGGGACCAGCGCGCACCCGGCCGCCGTGCTGCAGGGCCTGCTCAAGGTGATCGCCGGCGTCGACATCTCCTTCACGCTCACGTCCAAGCCCGGCACCGGCGACGACGGTGAGGAGGACGCCTACGCGGAGCTGTACGAGGTGCGGTGGAGCTTCCTGATGGTGCCGCCGGTGACCATCATGATGGTGAACGCGGTGGCCGTGGCCGTGGCGTCGGCGCGCACGCTGTACAGCGAGTTCCCGCAGTGGAGCAAGCTGCTGGGCGGCGCCTTCTTCAGCTTCTGGGTGCTGTGCCACCTCTACCCGTTCGCCAAGGGCCTCCTGGGACGGCGCGGCCGCGTGCCGACCATCGTGTTCGTCTGGTCGGGGCTCATCTCCATGACCGTGTCGCTGCTCTGGGTCTACATCAGCCCGCCCGCTGGCGCCAGGGAGCGCATCGGCGGCGGTGGTTTCAGCTTCCCGTAGTAGATGTCTGAACTGTATCTGGAAAAAGCTCACATGAAGGTGTGCTTGCTTCATGGAGCTGTTGTTACTTGTTAGAAATCAGTGCTGGTGGGTTGCGATTCTTCGGTAGCTGACGAGCTGCTGCTATTGTATCAAGATTGCAGAATTGTTTCAGTTGGTGTGCCTTTTGTAACTGTATATTTTTACATTTTCTGTAATGTTGTCTGACTGATGTACTGTCACATTTTCTGTAATGTGGTTGCTCAGATCCCAAATTCACACTCCCAAATTCACACTCCCAAATTCACTATGCAAAAAGAAGATTCTCATCACATCAAAATGTCATAACATGCATGGAGTATTAAATGTAGATAAAATTAAATACTAATTGCACAGTTTTGTTGTACTCTACGAGACGAACATTTTTAATTTTTGAACAATTTTTCGCACATACAAACGAAACTGCTAGCAGTCAGAGCCGATTCGGGTGTCCAGATTCTGGATCTAAACACCGCCCAAATGAGTTGGAAGCTTTCGAATTCTGACAAGAGATCATATGAGCTGGAAGCTTTTCGAATTCTGACAATTTACAACCTTGCAAAAGATGTCAATTAAATGGAATTTTTTCATCTCAGTGGCAGATCCAATGTGGAAATTTTGGCGTTGTATCCAGAAGGCAACCGGAACTCAGCAGATTGCGATGTTTCAGATAACAATCTGAATCGTGGTAGTGCTCCAGTCAGTCTGGGAGCTGACCGACCAGGATCAATCCCTGGTTCCGCACCTGGGTACGAGCTTGGGAGCTTGATGGGCTGCTGGCTGGTGCTCGGAAGACGGCAGCCCACCTGCGGTTGGGCGTGGGTGCCACTCTATTCCAATTCGTTTGATTTTTTGTATCAAGATTACAGACTTGTTTCAGTTGTTGTGCTGTTTGTAATGGTATATTGTGACTGATATAATGTTACATTTCTAGTAATGTTGTTACTCGAATTCTGACAGTGCAGAGTCTTACAACTGTTGGCTAGTTTGTTGGGCAAAGATAAGAATTTGGCGTTCAACAGAATTGACCATCTTGACGGTCAATGCCATCTCTTAGATAGATGAAATTTTGAATATTGATTTATTCCAATTACCCAATGATGAAGGCAGACGCTCATTCAAAACTTTTTTCAGAAATCAGTAAGGATCAGATTCGTATGACTAAAACCTTTTTCAGAAATCAGTAAGGCAGACGCCAATGCTGAATGAATCTTGCCACATCACTAGTGGTTCGTATGACTAAAACGCTGGTGCGGCATTGCCGCGGCTACACTGGACTGGGCCGGTGTAGAACTTGTTTGTCCATAAGTGGAATTGCAACACATAAAAGCTTTCAGCGGACTATATTATACACAGTACGTCGTACAAGATAATAAAGAATTTAGTTTACGAGCATTGAAGGCAATAGTGTATGTATATTGTCCCTTTTGAGACAATTATACGTTCTAGAAGGCAATTCTAATTGATCAACAAAAATACAATTCAATGGAATTCCTTTTTTTGTTTTTCTTTAGATCAGCGATTCTTTTTTGAAAGGTTAAAAGGGATGGAGTAAACTTGTTCGAAACTAGTGCCCTTTTTCTTTGCACGCAGAAAAGGAAGAAATAAATCAATCAAATTACGAGAAGCTTCATAAAGCGCTTCTTCAGAGTTAAACTTCCATTCATCCATATTTCTAGAAAAAAGTATCTCATATTTTTCATTTACATTCCCACAAGAAAAAATTACAATTCACGATATAGCGTAAATTCAATCTTTATGTGAATGGAGGAGGAAACAGAAAACTAAAAAGGTGAAAGGGGAGAGAAGAAAAATAAAATACACTGCAACAGGAAAACAAAGAACAAATCCGTTCATATGTGCGCGCGTTGAGTATACTATCAGAGTTTAGGGACTTCTCTGCCAGGTTTGGTTCTTTAGAAATATTTTTTTTCATTTCTTTCATTAATTTGAATCATCTTGCCATCACATGTGACATTATTTGATCATTGTATCAGCTGGATTTATTTATCTTATTTGGCTCAACTTGCAACATGTTTTTTTTTTATCAACACTTGCAACATGTTTTGTTGGATTGCTGCATTGACCATCCGTGGAATGATCCTGCCATCACATTTTTGCACAGGACTTCAGCCTGCACCTTGAGATACAGAGGTCTGACTACCAAATGTGTGCTCACGGCTTTACATGATTTCAAAAATCTGCTATCATGTATTCGACCATATAAGCTGCAGGAAAATGGAAGAAATCCTAAATTTCAATTGATTGCCTAAAATGCAGCAGTAAGTGTAAAAAATTCTCCAGTTTTCGGAACATCATCTCCATCTTGATCTCCTGCTCATCTTGAATTGGAATCATTTGCCTGCCTTCAAAAATTCTCCGGTTTCGCTCCTTCTAACAGAAGCATTCATGGCTATGATCGCGGCTTTTGTTCTTCTCATCTTCTTGGGCACTAGCATCGTATATTCCAAGTCATGTTTGAAGACTAGTATAACTTAGTATATAGCATCATAAAATAGCTCAGGGTTAATCCCTCATTAGCCATGAATGCTTCTGTTAGAAAAATATTCAAAAGACAGCATAAGAAGTCAACAAGAATCTAGAAGTTGTGTAGTTCATAACTTAGCACTTGTTTAGTTCCCAAATTCCACCCCAAATTCCACTATGCAAAAAGAAGATTCCCATCACATCAAAATGTCGGCACATGAATGGAGTACTAAATGTAGATGAAATCAAAAACTAATTGCACAGTTTTGTTGTACTTTACGAGACGAACATTTTGAGCCTAATTAATCAATATTTGGACATTTATTTATAAATACAAATGAAATGCTACAGTAGTGCAATGATTACAAACTCCTAACTTTGGCATACCAAAGTTGAGAACTAAACAAGGCCTTAGTATATAGCATCGTAAAAGAGATCAGGGTTAAGCCCTCATTGAAATTTTTGACCATGATATAGCCATGAATGCTTCTGTTAGAAAATTATTCAAAAGACAGCATAAGAAGTCAACAAGATTCTAGACGTTGTGTAGTTCATAACTTAGTATATAGCATCGTAAAAGAGCTCAGGGTTAATCCCGGCCTCATTGAAATTTTTGGCCATGATAGAGCCATGAATGCTTCTGTTAGAAAATTATTCAAAAGACAGCATAAGAAGTCAACAATATTCTAAACGTTGTAGTTTATAAATAAGAGTACATTCTTGGTGTTTCAGCAAATATACTAAGAGGACCATTTTTATAAGATAGAACATTTGATTGTGGCCTTACCACACACCACACCTTATACAGGAAATATTAGATGATTGAACAACATATGCAATGATTCCCCTCCCCCTTATTAGGCTGAGTTTCACTTCACGCAGCACTGAATTGATCTGCAAACTGCGTATTCATACACACAACAGTAGATGATGTGTCCCTTAATTAGGCAGGGCCATTACCTAGTCCTTGTGCTTTGTCGAAGAGTAGTTCCTGAGCTTGCTTCACAAGTGAAGCTAGTGGCTTATCGGTCTTTGTCACTTGATGATAATCGACATCAAAGAGCATGCAGTTATCGAGATCTGTCAAGCTCTTGGTAGACTTTTTGGATAATACATCCTTGAAATCGTGTTGTATAAAGACTTCGATGCAGCTGGGCTTGAGCTGAACCATTGATACAACGAGTTGCCATGAGAGCTTCACTACCTGCAGACATTCAACAGTGGTTTCATGGTTTGACTCTATTATTTCCTTAAGCTTTGTCACCAGCAACACCATGTGGACAGGGGCGGCACAGGTGAAATCATGTGCATCAACCATACTGTCACATATCACCACGGCAAGGGACAATAGGGCCACCATAAATTCCTTTTCTTCTTGCCGCTCCTCATTCCTTTTACCGGATGATTTGTCCTCCGTAGGGTCTCCAGGACGCGGGTTTTCCACGTCGTTTTGTGGTTCATGATTATTATTGTTTGCTCCTACTACCCCAGTGCCATTGTTTGCTTCTCTTGGGTTACATAGTATCATCAGTTGAAGAACCTGCAACGGTAGACAAACATATATATGCTCCATTAACGGAAGACGATAATAATTAATATAAGCTTCCATAATTTTGAACGGAATAGGCTGAAATGTGGATGAAGAGATGGGATTTACCTTTGTCAACATTTTTATCACATCCTGCCTGGGAAGAAGGTCTCTTTGCTTCGTGAAATGTGAACATAAGCACGCCAGTATTTCTGCCGCCCTTGTTCGAGAGCGTCTATTTGTTAGAGTATGTCGCAAAGTTGGCCAACAACATGCTCCAATTCTGCAGCCTGCGCTTCTGCTGAAGTACTAGTACCTTGAATGATGAACATCTCGATGACATCCGACGAAGAACTTGCTGCGGCGTCCCACACAGAGAGCATCTGTGCCAGTGCTTCTCCTGCTTTGTTCCTCATTATGTTGGCATCTTGCTGTTTGTCTTCTTCTTCAATGATATTGTTATTACCATCTGTAGTTTCAGCAAGGAAGATGCCCCACAGTCGGGTAATGAACTTCTTAATGTCACCTTTGCCCAAACTCGCCGCAGACGACTCGTGTGAAGCCAATACCGCGAGGATCTCAATGGCCGCTGTCTTTAGTACTGGGCCAAATCTGTCGTCCTCCAAGATCCTTGTCAGGTTAGCGACAGCCAGTGTTTTGCTTACAATCCCATCGCGGAGCCCTCTGCTGGCTTCTCCAGGAGCACTGATCAGCCTGGCTACGATCCTCAGTGATCTGCCCAGTATGCCAGTCCATTCACTGTCATACTCCGCGAGAAGGAAAGCACGCGAGTTTATTAGTGGCGCTGTGATCTTTGAGAGCAGGCCATGATTGCTGCATATATGCACACAGTTTCCTTGATCCACAGCGAGCCTCTCAATGATAAGCAGGCCTTGAGAGATGAGCTGTTTTGGTCCACCATAGGGGAATCTTCTGTGGTCCTGTTCATCTTCCTCCTTCTTAAATGGCTTAAAGATGTTTAGGAGGATCCAGTACACTGGCGCCATGTTGCACCACTTCCTCCTTGCCTCGGCTGCCTCTTGCATGCTTGTCATCGTTCCTGTAGCTGACATACATGATGTCGTGGGGTGGTACTGGTCAGAGGATTGGACATGTCTCTGCTGAGGCTGAGAGGCTTGAAGCAGTGAAGCTATGTGATGCAGTGCCGCGGGGAACCGATCGACGATGTGGCGGAGGTCGTCGGCGGCGATCGCCGCGACAATCCTGGCCGCACGCTCCCGAGTCTCGCCGTCGCCCACCTCGAGCACTTCGATAAGGTTAGCAAGGGCGTCCTTGGAACGCAGCAGGTTGGGCGCTACCTGTATCTTCTCCCTGACAAACGTGTCCAGTATACGGACTGCATCACGGTGGTCGTCGTCATCCAGACGTCCGGAGCTGAACAAGCTAACGGCGAAGGAGATCAAGTTTGTTCCCTCGGGCACGAATCCTTTTGTGGCGCAGATCAGTTTGGTTTCTCTAATGTAATTCTCAACCAAACTGGTGCCCCACTCGCCAAATTTGCACTGCCGGCTCACAGCCGACGGTGCGCCGAATGTCGTGAAAAGTTTAAACACGACCCAAACGTAGAAGGCAGTATTCTGCGCCAGAGCAAGAGAGTAGAAGATCTCCAGAGATGCCTTGAGCTTTGCTGCATTGGCAGCATCTCCACCCGCATTGCCATAGCTGCCTACCACTAGCCTCCACAACGGAAGAAGTAGGGCAACCAGCGGCGCAAGGGTAGCCAAAAGCAAAAAACACAACGGTGACCAGACATTCCAGTACCACAAGGCAGGCTTCCGCAGCAAGCATGGAGCACACGAGTAGACAAACGACTCCATGACTACGCAATTTGAAGAGCCGTCGCGCCAGTTGATCACGAAGTCCAATGTACAACCTGGCCGCCGCAAACACAGAAGCAACCTTGTACTCGTACAAATCTGTTAGGCTGTTGAAGGTAAAGTTGAATTAGGTAATTATTGATCCACATACCATGTCTTATTAAAACTTACACTAGTAGAGAATCCCCGGTTGTGTTGGGCTATTTTAGTCCCGGATCCTCTAATCGGGGACTAAAGCCCTCTTAAAATCCAAAGAATGCACGTCCCCGTGGGATTCAAACCCACAACCTCTTGCGTATCTCGCGTAAAGCCTCCTAACCACCCTATCTATGCAACATATGTGACCTTGAATGTGATGCTTTCTTTTGTACTAACATGTGGAGGACCTTTAGTCCCGGTTGATGGCTTGAACCAGAAAAAAAAGACCTTTTAGTCCCGGCTAGAACCTCCAACCGAAACTAAAAGGGTCTGCATCGCATGAGACCCTTTAGTCTCGGTTGGAGGCACCAACTGGGACGGTCCCTCCACCCCCTAATATTTAGAACCGGGACTAATACTCACGTTAGTCCTGGATCTAATATAATCCGGGACTAATTCTCTATGCTCACTACTAGTGAAACCACGAGCGGTTGGTTTATCTTGTGATATGATGGGAAATGGACACTAATGATATTCTATATATATTATCTTACTATTACTAATTGGAGGCTCCTTTTGAGGCCTCCACGTTAATCCTGATCACGAGACGCTCTATAAAAATAGATAAATCCTAGAAATTCTCACAATAATCAGAAACATCCGTCCATCAATTAAATAGACTCAAATTATCGTAGCCCTTAGATCTATAATGCCTTCTAAAAAATTACCCACCTATGCCATTATAAAGATGATATTAAAGTAACCCCTACATCTATGTATTAATTACCCACCTCTGCCATTATAACAAAAATATAAATAAACTCTATAAATTATCCATCTATGCTATTATTAAAAAAGTGGATCTCCCACTTAATCGCATGGACTCTACCATGCATCTAGCGTATATCTAATTCAAAGGTATATCTAATTCAAAGGTTCGCATGATCAACCAGGATTCGCTCATGTAATCTCATCTTCTGCTCGTGACCTTTCTAATCCTAAACCGGTCTTTGTCTCTTGGATGAGCTCGGAAGAAGCAGGAGGAGCCCGCCCGCAGCGGCGATCCAGGACAGCTGCCGTACGCAGAGCAAGAGCCGGGCCTAGGGCAGCACGCTTGAAAGGAAGCAGTAGGCCGGCTGGCCAAGAGCAAAAAAGGCAGTGATGCACCGTGAGAGTTGGCGATACAATCCAAGCAACAGGCAAGGTCAGATAGACGCAGGGAATAAACGTTGTCCTTAAACATGGAGCAAACGGCAATAATCGAGAAGCGCGAAGGCCTAAGCTAGGCTGGAAGGGAAGGAGGCGTGCCAACTATGGTGTCACCAATTCATGATTGCCGGAGAACGGTAACACACAACCGAAGGCTGTGGCAGCAAAGCATATTTTCAATTGTTTCCGATGCTCCATCGGCTCTGACTTGATGACATATGCACCGTGACCATATAAAACTATTTTAGCTGCACCAAGATGGCAGTGTTTATGCCCTAAGATGATTCAAAGTTCAATAGGATGCAACCGGAAGATACATGGGCTCTGCTTCTGCGTACGTAACTCTACTCATTTCTATCTCCTTTCTATTCACGTTTTTTTATTTTAAATTGAATTGGAGTGGGCGATAATGTATAAACAATTTTGTGTGATTGATTGATTCTTAGTTAGAGATAAAAGAAAAGGGAGAATTGAGTATCTATAAAGAAGATAGGACATAAATAGGAGTTAACTGATCATGTCTAACTACAAATAAACTTTAGCTGTTGAACTGTGAAAGGGACTATATACAGTAAGTAATCTTCAATCGAAAAGGACGTGCAGGAGGTATCTGATTTGGGATTTGAAGGATAGTTTAACCTCACATTAAAACCTGCTGGACATGTTTTTGGGTAGCATAAGCCAATGGATTAAATGACAGGTCACACAAATAGTCATTGAATTTTTTTAGGGAATTAATGTGTAGCTTCTTATATTTATAGACAAAATTTGAACATCAAAATCTATAAAATTATGGATGAAAAGAGTATTTGTTCACATTTTAAAAATGCTAGCCCGTGCAGATGCACGGGTTGATAGGCTAGTGTATACTAATCGCAGACTCTGAACAAATTCCCATGTTAATAGAAGAAAAAGAAAAAAAAACGTCTGGCCATCTCTAGTACCAACAGGACCAAGGTGTAACGGTTGAGATCAGTCAACCAAGCAATTACGATTAATGAAAGATCCCACCAAAAAATATAAGCAAAACCCACGGACTCCTTTTAGACATTGATGTTGTTATTTTGTGGCTTTCCTTTTCTTTTCTTCGTAATGTTTTCAGGGATGGAGTACCAGCGCAACGTTTTTGTTTTCTAGTTGAAAAGAACATGAAGTCCATTTCTTACTTTCTATTAAAAAAAGAGTTTATGTCCTCCAAAGTTTTCAGGAAAAAAAGGTTCAGTACAGAATTATATATAAAAAGGTTGAATGAAGAAACTATTTATGCCGCTCGTCACGGCCGCCAGAGCATGACGCCATCCTTGCTAGTTCGTGTGGTGGACTAGTCGCCTCTCACAAAAACGGAGCCACAACATTCCTCACTGCCAAGGGTGCCCTTGCCAAGCGTGCGTGCACAGATCGGCCACAAACCGACCATTTTGTAGATAATAAACACGAAGGTTTCGAGGCCTACTTTGCCTATGTTGTCTACCACGAGATCTACTCCTTCTAGTTTCAGTTTATGGGACAGGTGTACGTAGGCCCTCGACGTATAAGGGCACGTACAACTGCCAGCCAGCCGTAGACATGCAGGTGGTTTTTGCAGAGACCCCTCACGACCCTCCGAGCTGTTGTCTGGTTCGGCGACGGGAATCCGCACGCGGTACGAGATGATGCAGGAAGACGATTGGTGAAGAAGTTGTTTAACATCAGAGAATTAATTATTATGTAGACAGTCAAATAGACAGCTTATTGTACAAGTTGTCTGTTTAGCTGTCTATTTGTGCTAAAAAGATAGCAACTGTCTACACTGTTGTACTTGTCCTAAATTACCGAAATGCATGGGCATGCAGGAGTGATCGAGGACACGAGTAGGGGTGTAGGTCGAGCAGGCTTGGCTCGGCTCAACTTGAACTGGCTCACTAAAATAAATGAGTTGGCTCGGCTCGGCTCGGCTTGTTGTTGTTTAGCTAGTGAGCTAACTCGATAAAAAATAAGTGTAAGGTAAAATCAATGTAAAAAAAATTCAAGATTGATACATCAGGCATTGTATTGAAAGGAGTAATCGGTACATCGCTAACCCCCTCAAATTTATTTATGGATCATAAACCATAAATTGAATCCCATCAGGTTCCAAATCTCTATCATAGGAGGAATAGAAGAAACAAAGAAAAGGGAGTAATCAAGAGACTAAATGGAAAAAATACTACAGAACTAAATCATCACGCACACTGTTCACTTCATGGTGAGTGATAGAAGATTAGAAGAAGCCGGAAGTATGGAACGGGAGCGCCGGAGCGGAGATGTAGGATATAATCATGGGGGCAATACATACCAAAAGGTTCGAAAGATGGGTGGTGGCGGGACGGTCGGCCGCCGCTGGCGTCACACACGCAATAGTATAAGGAAAGAATTGGATTATGTCGTGCTGCGTGGTTAGGATTTGTGTTTGGTTGTTTATATTTTACATACTATTTGAATTGAGGAATTGCTAGATGGACATGATGTTGCATATTTTCTATTAGGATCGGACTGGGACGCTGGGCTAGGACACTGAAACCTTGACTTATCTGGTTATAATTTTCAAACAAACCGAATCGAGCTAATGAGCTACGAGTTTTTTCGTCTGAGTGTCCAGCCCTAGACATGAGGATGTAGGAGCAAGTAGTAATGCTCTGTGTTTGATTGATATCGATCGTGTGGCTGTTCCCAGTGATAGTTTTTTTGCTTTTAGAGTATTTGGGCCTTAATTCTAGGGATTGTAGTAATGTCGATCACTTGTAATCTTTTCTTTCCACTTTATAATAAAAACATGCATTGTGCGTTCTCTAAAAACTCGTCTGGTAAAGGGACTTGCATATGGATGCACTTAACCTTCGGTTATATGATTTTTATGTATGTTTGGACTTTGGAGTCAATATATGCCCTGACGGAACTACTTTTGATTTGTTGACAAGGGGTGTTTAGGTTTCATGTACATGCAGAGCAGTCGATGACCTGCTGCTGGGGCCATACACTTAGGGCCAAGGGCGGACTCAAGGCCCGGCAAGCCTGGGCAACTCCTTGCTGAGTGCGCTAGTGGATGAGAGTCCTTAATCGAGTCTTTAGGTCTAGGGTTTGTTCGCCGTCGATGCTTGACGGTGGAACTAGGGTTTGCCGGAGGAGCGCGGCTCTTTGCGGCTTGTCTTTCCTGGCGGCGTCGACGATGCGGAAGCGACGACGTTGCAGGGGAATAATTTCTCTCGGCTTCTTCCATTCTCCGGTGACGATCTTCTCCGACGCCAACGGAGAGGCCGGGGAGACCAGTTCAGGAGGCCGGGGCTGGCGCGTCTTCGTCTTCTTCAGTTGATGATGTTGTTGACCCTCTTAATCTCAAGGAAGATGGTCTCTGGTGGAAATCCGAATTGTGCTCGGGTTGCCGGCGGTGGAATCGAAGGCTGCGTCATGGGTGTCGGAGTTGGCCGATGCGCCTGGGAGGCAGTGTACTCGGCTGATTTGCCTAGCAGTAAGCCCTCCTCTGCGGCCTCCATTTTGTGGAGATTGGCTCTGGCGTCCGGCGATGATTGGGAAGCAGCTTTGGCGGCAGTGACGAACGGATCCTTGAGGCTTCGAGGAAGATGAATAGGAGTTTTGGACTTCTTTGTAATTTTTCTTTTCTTTGGGACCTGTTTGTAAAAGGGTCGATGTATTGTGCTATTAATTGTGATGGCCCGTGCAGCCCTTTGTCTATAGGTCCATGTCAGCTATCGAAGTAGATAGCATCACTGCGGCGGCGCCCTAACGTAGTTGTCCACAACTTTGAATGTACCGGGCTTTTATTAAAATCTATGACATTCTTACTTGCAGCAAGCAGAATCACACTAGTGAGGCCGCTTTGTAACAATTACATCCATTGATCGACATGCATGTGGGGGTATTTAAGTGCACATAAAACTTGCATGTATTAGAAGCAATGTCACGTTCTCTGGAAATTCGATCAATCTTGATGATGTTGTTACCCTTTTAATCTCAAAGAAGATGGTCTCTGGTGGAAATCCTAGTTGTGTTCGGGTTGCTGGCGGTGGAATCGAAGGCTGTGACGTGGGTGCCGGAGTTGGCCGATGCGCCAGGGAGGCAGTGTACTCGGCTGATTTGCCTAGCAGTAAGCCCTCCTCTGCGGCCTCCATTTTGTGGAGATTGGCTCTGGTGTCCGGCGACGATTGGGAAGCGGCTTCGGTGGCGGTGACGAACGGATCCCTGACGGCTTCGAGGAAGATGAATAGAAGTTTTAGACTTCTTCGTAATTTTTTTTCTTTGGGTTCCTGTTTGTAAAAGGATCGGTACCGTACTAAGATGGATACATCTTCCTTCTCAAAAAAAAAAGTGGAGAGATGGGCATATGGCATCACCGTTGGCACTTGTAGATACGTACGTGTATATTTAGAGCCAAAGTCATCAACCACGATTGTTTGCCGCACAACAGTTCTGGTTCTAGTTCGAGAAATCCCCTTGCATTTGCAGCCTGCGCGGGGCATCGAGCGGGGGTGCTAGCTGCCGCCGGTGCGGGGCAAGTCAACAGTACTCCCTCCACCCTACATTGACTGCACTTATAGGATTCAAATTTTTCCCAAATTAAATGCGCACTATGCCAACCTGTGTAGGTACGAGACCCAAGGTATTATTACTAGGCGGTGCGAGACTCAAGGTATTATTACTAGGCAGTACGAGACCCAAGGTATTATTACTAGGCGGTGCGAGACCCAAGGTATTATTACTAGGCTACCACGTGGACGGGCTCACAGGGGAAAAAAGATCCGACTTACAGACTCTGGATGCTTCTCAATCCCTCATCCGTCATCAAACTATGTTAAAAAGAATTATATGATGCTTCCAGAAACTCTTTTGGCATCCATGGAGTTGCAGCACAGCACGGTGCGGTCACTACTGAAACCAGTGTTAGTATAGGGGCAGCAACGTCATTTTAACTGCTACCTTGATTTTTACGCTGAACTCTACAAATGCGCTTAATGGCCGTGTTTAGATACCGAATGCAGACGCCGGGTCACGTCACTATAAATGCGCACTGTAGCATTTCGTTTGTATGTGCGAAAAATTATCTAAAAATTTATTAATTAGACTCAAAATGTTCGTCTCGTATAGTACAACAAAACTGTGTAATTAGTTTTTGATTTCATCTACATTTAGTACTCCATACATGTTATGACATTTTGATGTGATGTAAATCTTCTTATTGCATAGTGAACTTGGGGGTAGAATTTGGGATCGTCAATAAATTTAGGAGTAACTTTTTGATGTAAACAGGACCAATATGGGACGGAGGGAGTACACGCTTGAGCGCGTGTGCAAGCTAGTGAGGCCTCTTGGCGCTGGCGCCTACAACATTTTGATCCCAAACCAATTGATCTCTTGATTGCAGTATAGAAAGAGTGGTAGGTTAACCGGACTGGTAACTAAAATATTGGTTCTTCTCTTGATTTTTACTTAATTGATGGATCATTGGATTGCCACTTCTTCTGTGCCTTATTTATTTATTCATGGTTCATTAAGGAATACAGCATTTCCTTGATTGGCACAAAAAATCCACGTGGTGAAGCTGGTATGCAATTCAAAGAAACTCAAATTAAAATGAGCCATAGTGAGTATTTGATAAAACAGAGGCACATAGATTTGCTTTCGTTAGTAGTTATGTTTCTGTGAGCTTGTTATTGGTTGCTATGTTCGCCCAGGCTTTAGAAAAATCCTAGGTCCACCACTGCTAGTTAGGCCCCGTTTGGTATGGTTCTAGTTTTTTTAAAGAAAACATTTCAGAATCAGTTTCTCTCCAAAACGGTTAGATCCAAAGTCTGTACTGAAACATAATAACTTGCTCAATTCATTTGGTCACCGAACTATTCTCTCTAAAATGAATTAAAATCACCGCGAAACACCTTGGGTGATTCTCTTAAAAGGTTGGGATCCCATGCAAAAAAAATGAAAAGTTTATGAAGAAAACATAACTGTTTGTAAAGATAAAGCTTGAATTTAAAATATGTAAACGGTATAGGGTTTGCCACTGGAATATGAGCGATCTGTGGGACGGGAGCAAGTAAACTTACTTGGAGAGCAAATGCCGTACTAATGGCGGTGAGAAACCAAAAGTCGATGAGCTTCAGCACGGAGACGAAGCCACCTAGGAGGACTACTGTGGACCACGTCAGCGACAGTACGCTAGGCCGGTGGTGACCTTCCTCACGGTGTCCTGAAGCACTGCGCAATCGTTGATCAGCCGCTTCTCCGGCCTCCTTGCGAGAATACGCTTAACAAGGCTATCAACTTGCGAATCTAGCTCCTTCATATATCTCCCAATCATGCTTTCTCTTCTTCCAGGTCCTCCTGCTCTTGGAGTCTGCCCGGTGCCGGAGCAGGAGGCCATATCTTGACAGGTAAATTCCTACTATCAGAAAGAAATAGCAATCGACTGAGGGTAATATATGTGCTATATTAGCTAGGCACACGGTCAGTCCTCTACGTTGTTATGATGGCTTCTCGCATACATTTTTTTTCTAATAAAGGGACACTATTTATTCCTTTCATAGCAAGCCAATCTGGCAAAGCTTATGTCCATGGAAAGCATAAGTCTTTATCTTAAAAGGAGGGGAAGCATACGTTCTTTACTTGTCTGCTTGTTCAAGCAAAGAACTTGACTGCAGCCAAGCTTGCTTTAAAGATCTGGTCATGCATGTAATCCAATCGGCCCCCTTATGATCAAGAACCAGAAAACAGCTCAACATCTTTAATTTGCCTTCAATGTGCATTTGCAAAAGAGGTCTCGGACAAGCAGATGAAGATATGCACAAGTAAACGCAATTGCTGTAACAGCTTACTAGGTGATCGATCCATCATATCGCCGAGTGGTGGACAGTGGACTTAGCAAACAAAGACGCACAAAAGCAACGCTAGCTACAAAATGTACATGGCATGGAACATTTGCAAGGAGCACGTACAACATTTGCATCTTTGATGGAAAGTGCCAGCAGTCGATGCAAGTTTTACCAGCTGATGAAAGAGGAGGGGCCGTTGAGGAGACAGGCGTGTCGAATCGCTTCAACTGCTTGAACGTATGCTTGAACAAATTTTGGGATTCCAATGTGTAAATTTTGGGATTGTATCGATAAGGCAATCTGAAGTTCTGAACTCAGCAGATTGTAGTTCCGATAACAGTCTAAACTGAGCATCAGACTACTCTGAATTCTGAACTTCTGGCCCCTAAAACGCAGAGGCAGAGTGACTGACAGATGCGAAACCTGTCAGAAATCAGCTGTGATCAGGGACTCAGGGTTTTAGTACCCTATGACCAAATTGGTCAGAAATAAGTTCATTGACAATGTTACTGTTGTCACATCACTAATCATTCAGATTTCAGTGTACCACAACCTTGATGCAACTCACAGTAATACTCTCATGAATATAACAACAGTTCTGGTTCTAGTTCGAGAAATCCCCTTGCATTTGCAGCCTGCGCGGGGCATCGAGCGGGGTGCTAGCTGCCGCCGGTGCGGGGCAAGTCAACAGTACTCCCTCCACCCTACATTGACTGCACTTATAGGATTCAAATTTTTCCCAAATTAAATGCGCACTATGCCAACCTGTGTAGGTACGAGACCCAAGGTATTATTACTAGGCGGTGCGAGACTCAAGGTATTATTACTAGGCAGTACGAGACCCAAGGTATTATTACTAGGCGGTGCGAGACCCAAGGTATTATTACTAGGCTACCACGTGGACGGGCTCACAGGGGAAAAAAGATCCGACTTACAGACTCTGGATGCTTCTCAATCCCTCATCCGTCATCAAACTATGTTAAAAAGAATTATATGATGCTTCCAGAAACTCTTTTGGCATCCATGGAGTTGCAGCACAGCACGGTGCGGTCACTACTGAAACCAGTGTTAGTATAGGGGCAGCAACGTCATTTTAACTGCTACCTTGATTTTTACGCTGAACTCTACAAATGCGCTTAATGGCCGTGTTTAGATACCGAATGCAGACGCCGGGTCACGTCACTATAAATTGGGAGGTTGAATTTGGGAGTAAGATGTCACTTCGTAATCATTGCGCTACTGTAGCATTTCGTTTGTATTTGTGAAAAATTGTCCAAAAATTGATTAATTAGGCTTAAAATGTTCGTTTTGCGGAGTACAACAAAACTGTGTAATTAGTTTTTGATTTCATCTACATTTAGTACTCCATACATGTTATGACATTTTGATGTGATGAAGAATCTTTTTTTTGCACAATAAATTTAGGAGTAACTTTTTGATGTAAACAGGACCAATATGGGACGGAGGGAGTACACGCTTGAGCGCGTGTGCAAGCTAGTGAGGCCTCTTGGCGCTGGCGCCTACAACATTTTGATCCCAAACCAATTGATCTCTTGATTGCAGTATAGAAAGAGTGGTAGGTTAACCGGACTGGTAACTAAAATATTGGTTCTTCTCTTGATTTTTACTTAATTGATGGATCATTGGATTGCCACTTCTTCTGTGCCTTATTTATTTATTCATGGTTCATTAAGGAATACAGCATTTCCTTGATTGGCACAAAAAATCCACGTGGTGAAGCTGGTATGCAATTCAAAGAAACTCAAATTAAAATGAGCCATAGTGAGTATTTGATAAAACAGAGGCACATAGATTTGCTTTCGTTAGTAGTTATGTTTCTGTGAGCTTGTTATTGGTTGCTATGTTCGCCCAGGCTTTAGAAAAATCCTAGGTCCACCACTGCTAGTTAGGCCCCGTTTGGTATGGTTCTAGTTTTTTTAAAGAAAACATTTCAGAATCAGTTTCTCTCCAAAACGGTTAGATCCAAAGTCTGTACTGAAACATAATAACTTGCTCAATTCATTTGGTCACCGAACTATTCTCTCTAAAATGAATTAAAATCACCGCGAAACACCTTGGGTGATTCTCTTAAAAGGTTGGGATCCCATGCAAAAAAAAATGAAAAGTTTATGAAGAAAACATAACTGTTTGTAAAGATAAAGCTTGAATTTAAAATATGTAAACGGTATAGGGTTTGCCACTGGAATATGAGCGATCTGTGGGGACGGGAGCAAGTAAACTTACTTGAGAGCAAATGCCGTACTAATGGCGGTGAGAAACCAAAAGTCGATGAGCTTCAGCACGGAGACGAAGCCACCTAGGAGGACTACTGTGGACCACGTCAGCGACAGTACGCTAGGCCGGTGGTGACCTTCCTCACGGTGTCCTGAAGCACTGCGCAATCGTTGATCAGCCGCTTCTCCGGCCTCCTTGCGAGAATACGCTTAACAAGGCTATCAACTTGCGAATCTAGCTCCTTCATATATCTCCCAATCATGCTTTCTCTTCTTCCAGGTCCTCCTGCTCTTGGAGTCTGCCCGGTGCCGGAGCAGGAGGCCATATCTTGACAGGTAAATTCCTACTATCAGAAAGAAATAGCAATCGACTGAGGGTAATATATGTGCTATATTAGCTAGGCACACGGTCAGTCCTCTACGTTGTTATGATGGCTTCTCGCATACATTTTTTTTCTAATAAAGGGACACTATTTATTCCTTTCATAGCAAGCCAATCTGGCAAAGCTTATGTCCATGGAAAGCATAAGTCTTTATCTTAAAAGGAGGGGAAGCATACGTTCTTTACTTGTCTGCTTGTTCAAGCAAAGAACTTGACTGCAGCCAAGCTTGCTTTAAAGATCTGGTCATGCATGTAATCCAATCGGCCCCCTTATGATCAAGAACCAGAAAACAGCTCAACATCTTTAATTTGCCTTCAATGTGCATTTGCAAAAGAGGTCTCGGACAAGCAGATGAAGATATGCACAAGTAAACGCAATTGCTGTAACAGCTTACTAGGTGATCGATCCATCATATCGCCGAGTGGTGGACAGTGGACTTAGCAAACAAAGACGCACAAAAGCAACGCTAGCTACAAAATGTACATGGCATGGAACATTTGCAAGGAGCACGTACAACATTTGCATCTTTGATGGAAAGTGCCAGCAGTCGATGCAAGTTTTACCAGCTGATGAAAGAGGAGGGGCCGTTGAGGAGACAGGCGTGTCGAATCGCTTCAACTGCTTGAACGTATGCTTGAACAAATTTTGGGATTCCAATGTGTAAATTTTGGGATTGTATCGATAAGGCAATCTGAAGTTCTGAACTCAGCAGATTGTAGTTCCGATAACAGTCTAAACTGAGCATCAGACTACTCTGAATTCTGAACTTCTGGCCCCTAAAACGCAGAGGCAGAGTGACTGACAGATGCGAAACCTGTCAGAAATCAGCTGTGATCAGGGTTTTAGTACCCCTATGATGAAACCTGTCAGAAATCAGCTGTGATCAGGGACTCAGGGTTTTAGTACCCTATGACCAAATTGGTCAGAAATAAGTTCATTGACAATGTTACTGTTGTCACATCACTAATCATTCAGATTTCAGTGTACCACAACCTTGATGCAACTCACAGTAATACTCTCATGAATATAGGAAATAGAGATAATCGGCTATCTCGATTCGGCACATTCTGAATGTCTTATTGATTTCTGATTTCAGTGAATATTCGAGAAATCTCCTATTTTTCCATGTAAGTATTGTGTGATTCTGAATGCTGTTAAGTATTGGGTGAAAGGACAATACTACCCCTCCAATATCACTTACATGGAAAAATAGGAGATTTCTGGAATATTAACTGAAATAAGAAATCAACAGGACATTCAGAATCTGTCGAATCGCTCATCTAATGTCCTTCTATGTTAACTATTTTGATGGCATACAGGGAATTTTCTCCAATACTTAACGGCGTTATAACGGCAATGGCATAGAGGGGATGCAAAATTACAATTGATGGCACTAAGGGGATAGCGTAATTTTTGATGGCATATAAGGGATAGCTATATTTTTTAATGGCATACAAGGAATGTTCTCCTTTTTTTTTTGTGTGTGCGCGCCTGGTGGACAGACCTTGATGAGATCTTCCGTTGCTGGATGCTTCATTCAATCCCTCGGCCAAAGCATAATCTCACCATTCAGTTCCACATTCAAGTCATTGACATTTATAATCCCATGATTTGCCTCACCTTGGTTAAACTGCTGGCTGTCATATGTTGCATTGCTTCATATTCGAATTGGCTGCTGAAGGTTTAAAGCCTGAATCAGGCTTATGGAACTTGCATTTGTTTCTGTCCGATACTTGCTGTTGTATCTTTTGCTAGCATGGCAACCATATTCATCTTGTCAGGTACATTTGGAGGAGATGAAGGGGGGTGACCAGCTGGCGACCGGCGGTTCTGGCGCTCCTGCTCACCGGCGTCTGGGTGGCCAGGGGCCCTAGGCGAGGAATGGAACAGGGAGAGGAGGTCGAGGGGAGTCTGCAGAGGTGCTGACCAGCGGAGAAGATGGCCGGGATTCGGCCTGCGGCGGAGATAGTGATCGGCGGTGAGGACTTCCTGTGGGCGGCGAGCTCCGGCAGTCGGACGGCGATGATAACCGGCGGAGGAGCTCCGGCTCGGTGAGTAGATCGTCATGGTGGTGGCGGCTTGCTCCGAGAGAGCTCTCCCGTGGCGAATCAGCGACGATGGCCGACGGCGAGGGAGCATGGCGGCGGCTCGGTCTCCACGGGCGGCGGCGCTCCGGTGGACTACCGGCGACGAGAAGGGGTGGAGGAGATGCGGTTCGAAACGGGGGAGCTCGTGGCGGCGTTGGATTGCCCCGACCAGCAATAGAGACGGTGAATCGGTGGCGATGGCCGGCGACGGCTCGGTCTTCCCGTGGGCGGGGCCTCTCCGCTGGACGAACGTCGGCGAGAAGGGACGGAGGAGATGTAGCTCGTCATGGGGATTCTCGTGGTGGCTTCGGCTCGCCCCAACGATTTATGGAGGCAGGAGGTGAGGCGGCGGCGGAGAAGGCGAGGGGGTGCTCAGCGGGAGGCGTCGGCGCGGTGGGGAGGCGGCGGTGGGTGGGAGGCGAGAAGGCGAGGGGATGGCGCAGGCGGCGATGGGTGGGGCTTCACTGTGCTGATGTCAGCGGATGACGTGGCTAGCTGTGGATGGAGAGAAATAGGGATGTGACTTTTAATGGGTATCAATTATATAGTTGTTATAGATTAGCCGTGATGGTGGGTTCTGGGTTGTGATTCTTCAGTAGCTGACGAGCTGCTGCTATTGTATCAAGATTGCAGACATGTTTCAGTTGTTGTGCTGTTTGTAATAACTGTATATTGTGACTGATATAATGTCACATTTCTAGGGATGTTGTTACTCGAATTCTGACAGTGCAGAGTCTTGCAATAATGCTAATGTTTGTTTCAGCTTCGAGCTTGTTAGGCAGTTTGTTGAGCAAAGACAGATGGCCCGTCAGAATTGACCAAAATGCCTCCTAGTTACATAGATGAGCTTTCAGAAATCATCTGTGAGGATGATTGATCCGGTGTAGTGATTCGAATACAACGACACAAAGTTTGCCAATCCTGAATGAATCTTGCCACATTTTAGATTTTGCCAAAATAAAGTTTGTTGCTTGATCGATCAGGTTACCAAAGTTCAACTTCAGAACTCAACAAGGAACAAAGAGAAGGAAATCTGAACTGAGCAGATGGTTATCTGTGGGCGCGTTTGGTTGCCTGGGCGAGGTCCGGCCAGGCTGGCCGCATGCATGCAACAGCTGATTGGTTGCCTGGACCCAGGTCTCAGCCTGTCCAGCTGCATGCAAAAGAGGCCACACGGCCTGGCTCTGGGGAAACGAGTTTCACTTCCGTTTCCCCCCGGCCAGGCCCGGTGCATGCAGGGTGGTTTGTTGTCAATGATTGTATTAGCACGTGATTAGTATATATTAAGTGTTATTAGTGTTTTTCAAATTTGATTAAGTGTTGATGGGATAACTAAGACCTATTAAAATATATTTATACAAAATAAATATTATAGTGGTATTTGTTTTTAATATTTTTATCTCATGCGGCATGTTCTTATGCGAGCATCCAAACATCTTCTATCACAGTCTCACTGAATGGAAGCAGGCAACCAAACAAAGCATGGTTGCATCTGCTGAGCCTAGCCAACGAGAGCCTGGTTTCCAGAAACGAGACAAGCTAGGCTCAGCACGAAACCAAACGCGCCCTATAACGTAATAAGTTTGCACTGGTCTGAACTTCTGGCCCCTAATGCAGAGGCTCTGACGAACAAATGCAATACTTGTCAGAAATTAGTTGTCACATCAAATGAGTTGGACCCAGTTGGTAAATTTTGACAATGCTAATCTTGCCCCATCACTAGTGTTTGAGATTTCATAAAGGAAGGTAGGTTTCATGTGGAACAGTCCTTTTCTTTTGGATATGCCGGCCAACGAATCGATTTCAGAAATAGCCAAAATCGAATTCGTTGCTTGAACAATCAGGTATGAGCGTCAAAGAGCGGTTCTGAAGTCTGAACTTCTAATCCCTAAAGCGGGCACTCATTGCGTAACAGCATATCCATACCATTCTTTTTATGGAACAAAAATGCCCCATATGATACAACACGGCAGCATACAGCTGAATATAACTCTTAAAACAAACTCAAACATCAAACACCAAACAAACTCAACACTAACCACAAAACAATTCTGGGATTGTACAAAGAGAAGGCGATCTGAACTCAGCAACTTTGATGTTCAGAACGCAGAGGTGAGGCTCATTCTGACCGACAGATGCAGAACTTGTCAGAAATTAGCTGGGATGATGGATTGACTCTTAAGTATCCAATGACGTAATTGGTCAGAAATAAGTTCATTGACTTTTAGATTGTAACTACATATAGTGATTGTTTTTTTTTTGCCACATCACTAGTCATTCAGATTTATCGAGTTCATTGCCTGATTGATCAGGTACAGGTATCAAGAGCGGTTCTGAAAGCAGAAACTCTTAAAACAAAACTCAAATATCAATACTTGACCCCCCCCCCCCCTCACAAAGGGCAATCAAGCAACCAAAGAACACATGGCACGATCACTTAGTGCGACTACAGATTAGCTGATGAGCTGCTGCCGTAATCAGTAACAAGGATTGACTTGCATTGATCGTTACCGTGCTGTTTGTTAACTTTAAATTGTAACTGATGTGATGTCATAACATTTTTACACATATCTAAAGAAGGCTTGCGAGTTCTACTAATAATCCTGAATCTTTCCGCACAATGTTTCAGATTCAAGGGCATTTTGCATTGGCTGCTATGTCTGAACTTTGCCTGATCGCGAAGGACCACAGATAAAGTCCAGAGGTCATAGAGCTATTACAACGAAGAACATTCTGTGACAGTGCGACAGCAACCTGCAACAGGCCTGAAATGTCAAAAGATGTGTCTGAAACGTCAATGTTTAGCAGTCTGATGTGGAATTCTGGTATCGGTAGTACTGTAGTAGGTTGGACAATGGTGCAGCAATTCGGATAGGACACGATGTACTGAAACATAGTTGTCCTGTGCTGTTATGAAGAACCATTGTTGCTGAAGGAAACAAGAAAACACAAAGGCCATGTCAGATTGTCAGTTGGTCACTTAATTTTAGTAGCACTCACTGGACAATGAATATTTGACTATCAATCAACTTATTAAAGTTCCAAACTTTTGATGTCCAATACTGACCTGCAAACCACACCCATACATGCAAGCTCTTATTCATGATGATGACCCAAAGACGCCCATCATGGACACATGATACACGATCTAAGAACATGTATATATCAACGACTCTTCTCACAATTTCACAAACTCCATGCACTATACGCATATATTCGCCTATATATGACTCCAAATTCTCCTCACAAACACCATCGAAAACAAAACAGATGATGATCATCACGTACTTCATCTGATTTATTGAAATCATTCTGATCAGCTCGGTCAGGCGAACTCCTCGGGGTGCGCGACGAGGTACGCCTCCACCTTCTTGATGAGGCCGAGGTAGCCCTGCGCGAGCTTGGCCTGGTCCTCGGCCGGCAGCGGCGCGCCGTCGAGCCGCTCGTACTCCACCGTGACCTTCACGACGGAGGCTCCCTCGCCGGCGGCCTCCACCTTCACCTCCGTCACCTGCGACTTGAGCTGCGCGCTCACCTTGCCGCCCTCCAGCACCTCCGACCTCATCACCCGCGCCGCCGCGTCCACCGCCACCACACGGCTCCTGAACACCGACGCCTCGCCGACGGCTGCACTTACGTACGGTTCCCGACCGGTCATCATATATTTATATATATGTATATATATAGGTAGGCACAGCGTAACAACGATCGCTAAGTAAGCTTGGCTAGGTACCAGGGTTGATCTTCATGGTGGTGACGGTGCCGGGCCCGCTGTCGCCGTCGACGTCGACGGCGTCGATGTAGCCGGCGCAGGCCTTGGGCAGGAACGCCGACTTGGTGTCGCCGAAGCTCACCTTCCACAGCCGCTCGGCGGCCACCGCCACCGCGCACTCCTCGGTGATCACGCCGGCGGCCATGGTGCCAGTCAGTCGGTCACAGGTTCTCTCACACTGATCAGTGAAGTGTGATCGCTGATGAGAGGGCTTGTGTGAGTGTGTGAAGAGTGAGTGATCAAGGGTCACTTATATATATAGATGTGGCCGGCAGGCAACCGGAGCTTGGAACGAATGGGATCGGAGGTGGATTGGATAGGGCGTTGGCTGAACTGGAATTCAGGGACTGCCAAGAACACATGGGTTGGACCTGGAAAATTGGGAGATCGATGTGATCTAGAAGCGTTGAAGAACAGGTGCTAGTTGCCAGGAATTATATTTGTAGGAAAACATTTTTTCTCTGAGTCTGGCCAGTGTCAGGAACCCCTGTTTATACTGTGATGGGATTGTTTTTATTTAACATGGTACAGATTAATTGATCCTACAAAAGCTAAGAGAGCAGAGGACTCATGTCATGCGGCCATACGGTTAGTATTTTTCGAAAATTCCGCCAGATCAAATTACTTATTATTAATCTTCCCCGTGAAACAAGTTTGAGTGCCCATACCTTGTAGCTCAGATTTTTTGATGGTTAAACATGGATGGAAAAACAAAAGACTCTCATATGCGGTGGTAGCTGAAGTACCCAATATTGTATTACAGAACAGGAAAACAATGTTAATATTTGTTTTATTTACCTTTTTTCAGTAGAAAATTCGAAATGCACTAGGTAGCATTCTGGGCAACCTTACAAAACGACTTATAATTTGGAACGGAGGGAGTATTTTATACGTGACATATCTTGAGCGAATAATTGAAGAGGGGCGCACGCGGGGACAATCATTTTTAGTACATGCTCGTCGGGCCATTAGAGCGAGACTTCATTGGTAAAAAGAACTTGAATAATTTTGTTTTTTAGATAAGTTGTCTGTTTTGGAACCAGAGTCCTTTCGTTCAACCGTGAAAAGACTTTGACCATTCCCAAGCAAAAAAAAGAAAAAGAAAAAAGAAAACCTATCGTCTAATTTGATCTTTAAGGTATAGGTCCCATATAGCAAACGGCGCGTTTGGATCCAGCCAATATTCCAACTAATAATACGGCTATCATCCAAACAGGGTCTAGAGTCAAAGTCTGGTTCGCCATAGAACATTATCCTACGTACAGAGAGGATTTAGCAGATTGTGGCATATATGTATATATGCAAGACTTTATATATATTCTCCCCACAAACACAGTCGACCAATGCAAAGTACCAAACGAAACAAATTAAAGGATCTCACTTCGTTCCTTTGATTATTCCTGGCAACATACCAAAACCAAACACGTACAGCAAATGGCATGACCCATTGATAAGGAACACGTACTGATTATATTCCTTCTTCTGAGCTGACGATCGATAAGCTCGAAGATCAGGCGAACTCGCCGGGGCGGGCGGCGATGTTCCCCTCCGCCGTCTTGATGATCCCGACGAAGCTCTTGACGAGCTTGGCCTGGTCCGCCGGCGGCAGCGGCGCGCCGTCGAGGCGCTCGTACTCCACGGTGAGCTTGGCCACGCACGCCCCCTCGCCGGCCGGCACCACCTTCACCTGCACCACCTGCGGCTTCAGCTGCGCCGCCACCTTGTCGCCGGCCACCGCCACCTCGTCCCAGCTGATCACGCCCGCCGCCTCGTCCCGCACCACCAGCCTGCTCGTCATCGCCGTCGCCTCGCCCACGGCTGTAAAAAAAAGAGAGCAGAAGTCGTCGTCACCACCTCCGGCGACACGCCGCCGCCGATGACGACGACGTGGCCCCTGAATTATGGTTGCTGCTGCGTGGTGCTACGTACATGGGTTGAACTTCATGGTGATGAGGCTCCCGGGCCCGCCGTCGCCCTTGATCTCGACGGCGTCGACCATGCCGGCGAAGGCCTTCTGCTGGGTGGACGCGTCGGGGGAGAAGGCCGCCTTCCACAGCTGCTCGGCCGACACGGCCATGGCGCAATCCTCGGTGATGACGCCGGCGCCCATCGTGTCACGTACTCACTCGTTTGCAAAAGACTTTTTCTTTTTAGATGCTCGTTTGCAAATGTTTAGATGGTTGCATGTGTAGTGAACCAACCATCAACGGGGTACTTATAGGCGCTGTGGCCAGGAAGAAAGAGACCTGACAGAGCCCAGAGGTCGAGAGTTGGGAGTCAGAAGGGGGGTATAGAAGGTGGCTGTGTTATTTCCCCAACTTTTTCTCTCCCAACTTCACTATTTCCCTATCACATCGAATCACATCAAATCTCTCTCCTCGTACGTGGAGTACTAAACGTGGGTAAATAAAAAAACTAGTTGCATGGTTTCGATGTACACGACAAGACGAATCTTTTGAGCCTAGTTAGGTCATGGTAGGACAATATTTATCACAAACAAACGAAAAGTGCTACAGTACGCTAGTGTTCAGGAAACCGTGGCTGTAGTATGATCATACGTACACAATGGACCTTCAAGGGTCATGATCGTACTTGGGAGTCCTAGAAGAGCGAGGAGACGACCTTTGTTAATGAAAAACGTGGAAAACGTGCTATGGCACGTTCCTAAAGCAGAGCCACAGAAATTCAAGGTCCTTCATGGGGCTGATCTCAACTTCATCGTGCGCGTCTCTGTAACTTTTACATTTGCGATGTTTTTTCTCTACAGATACATTTTTCTACCCAATAAAATGAGTGAACGCCACTAGTTAAGTGTACTAGTCTATCAACCCGTGCACCTGCATGGGATTAGAATTTTACTAACATATTTTCTTGTTTAATGAGCAATGTATAAATAAATTTGTCTGTCACTATGGTTCTGTACTGTATTTATCGTAATCATCACGTGGAACTTATCTAAATGTAGCCTCCGACAGTAACACCTTATAAGAGGAGTACATATGTGAATGCATGCACATCTCAGAGTGTGGACAAACTTGTGAGAACAGGTTCAACATGCCTTTTCTAATTGGAAAGCTAAATGACTACTCACATCAAAAAGCCAAGGTTGCTCAGTTTCGTTATAGAAGTAAAATTAGTCTCTGTTTAGAAATATAAAGCACTTCAATAATCATGCAATCAATGTTTTGTAACTTTGACTATAATTAAGATGAATTATTCGTATTAGTCATATGTATATGTATTAAGTATCATTGCACTTGTTCGGACATTTGTTTCTTTGCACGATTTTTTGCGAGAACAATGATTTTTTTTTAAGAAAGGAGTAGAGATCCATCTTATACCTTGTAAAACAAATAGCATACCTACAATCTTAACCTATATTCAATTGAATCAATTGTAATTTGAACTCATTGAAACAGATTAACTATATCTATTCTCTGTGTTCCATTTTTCTCAATCTAAAATAGTCACTTTGCACAGAATAAAACTGTTCTAGTTAAA
>OAMR01000485.1:763891-875054 GCA_900205405.1 Echinochloa crus-galli | reverse complement strand
CAGTCGTCCACCTGTCATTTGATGCGTTCGTTCGGTTGGCGGTGGCGTGGACGGCTCCCGGTGGCCTGTACGGCTAAGGGGGATAACCGGCCGAATATGTCGTTCGGCCGTTTCTGTCATTTTCGACCCCTATAGCACGTGTTTCGTGATATTGTACCTGCAAACATGACACTCACCAAAACTCGTGGAACTTTATTAGAAATAAACCTAAGTGCATGGAATGTTGCATAGTCTCTCATTTATTCCCGAGTATTGGTCGTCGGATTTGGGTTGTAACGACCGCCAACAATGGGCGTGTCGCATGTTGGAAACAACTGCAATGGAGATCTTCACCAATCATGGGTGGCTGTCTTCTAATAGGCTTAGTGCTTAGTTTGGCCATTTGAGAGTGCACTTATCTCCTTTTCTGACCTTTTTGAGAGGTTATTTTTAATTAGTACGAAAACGAAACTGTAATAATGAATGGTTGGGTGCAAAGCTCTTGCAGAGGCCGGAATAAAATTTCCTTTATCTAAAAAAAGTAAGCTGCCATGGGATTTGAGTTCACTGGACCAGCAAGAAAGAAACCTGACAGAGAGAGGTCGAGAGTTGGGAGTCAGAAGGGGGGTATGGAAGCTGTGGAAAATGGGCATTCAGGAAACCCGTGGCTGTAGTATGATCATACGTACACAATTTGGTATTTGGTAAGCATGGCCTCCCTTGTGTCTTTGGGGTCATGATCGTACTTGGGAGTCTTAGATCGAAGAGCGATGAGACGACCTTTCGTAATGAAAAACGTGCTATGGCACGTTCTTAAATCAGAGCCACAAGAATTCAAGGTCCTTCATGGCGATGATCTCAACTTCACCGTGCGTACGTGTCTCTGTAACATTTACATTCGCCATGTGAATTATTTTCTAGAGACACATTTTTCTACCTAATAAAATGAGTGCACGCCACTAGTTAAGTGTATGCCACACTTCAGCTACGAACTAATTAAGTGTATGCCACACTCTGTGGGAAAATTTATTTTCGCATGCTCCTATATCTATCTCTACAAAATAAACCTTATGGGGGCATCACGATGGCATCATCATATATGATAGTGTTCTGCTATATGGTGATGCCACACTTTCTGTGCTAGAATCCAGGAGAAAGGTGGTATTGGAAAAATATGCAGCATCGATCGAGATGATGAAAGTGTGCCGCCGTTATGTGATGAATGTCCTGATGTAGTATGATTCATCCTAGAGGAGCGACGACATTTCTTAATGAAAAACGTGCTAAAGCACATTCCTAAAAAGGAGATGGACAAGAATTCAAAATCCTCAATGGTACGGTGATGATCTCCGCTTCGTTGTGCGCCTGTAACATTCACATGGTTATGTACATTTCGCCACATTTTCTAGCGACACATGGTTCTACCTAAAAGAAGTATACCCCACGCATCGCAACTCCCTTCTTTTGCGTCCTCTAAAAAAACTCCCTTCTTTTGCTGGGCACACTGAGTGTATGGCACACTTTGTGAGATATATATTTCTTGTGGCATACTCCTGTATATATCTCTCTCTTGAAAAAAATCTTTTGGGGGCATCATCATATATGGCAGTGTTCTGCTATGGTGATGCTATGCTTTCTATGGTAAAATCCAGGAGGAAGATGTTTTTCTACATACACATTTTTCTACCTAATAAAATGAGTGTACGCCGCCACTAGTTAAGTGTATGCCACACTTTTGCTAGGCACTAACTAAGTGTATGCCACACTTTGTGAGAAATTTATTTTTTCATGCTCCTATATCTATCTCTACAAAATAAACGAATTTTTTTAAAAATAATATTATTTTAATGATTAATTACAAAAATAGATACCAAAATACGAGAATTACAGAAATATTGTTCAGTCGGCCTGTAAAAAGCCGAAAGGTCACCTATCGGCTGTTGGAGAGCCGATAGGCTACGTAGAGCTGACGTGGCAAAATAGTCTACCGTGCATGGGCCGATAGGGAATTAGCCTATCGGCCATCCTACAGCCGATAGGTCAGGAACAGCGAAACAGCTCGGAAAACGTGTCATCTCTCCGCAGGCACGCATCTGTTTAAGCATTAAGGTAAAAAAATCTGTTTAAGCATGCATGCACTTGTGTAGAGATATGCCAACCTGCTTTTATTAAATAAAACGTGTTCTCCAAACTTTACTATTCACCAATCACATCAAATCACTCTCCTCATGTATGAAGTATTAAACGTAGATAAATAAAAAACCAAGTATATAGTTTTGATGTACACGACGAGACGAATCTTTTGAGCCTAGTTAGATTATGATAGGACAATATTTAGCACAAACAAACGAAAAGTGCTACAGTACGCTATACATCGTGCAGAAGATAAGCACACACAGCTCGACTGCATTTATTATAGCTCCAACCCTTTTTATGGCCTTGTTTAGATCCTAAATTAGGAGGCCAAATTTAGGAGTGATGTGTCACTTCGTAATCATTGCGACACTGTAGCATTTCGTTTGTATGTGTGAAAAATTGTCCAAAAATTGATTAATTAGACTCAAAATGTTCGTCTCGCAGAGTACAACAAAACTGTACAATTAGTTTTTGATTTCATCTGTATTTAGTACTTCATGCATGTTATGACATTTTGATGTGATGAAGGATCTTCTTTTTACATAATGAATTTGTGAGTTGCTTTTTGGTAGGCCTATATGATGCTAACCTGACCAGACAGCTAGCAAGTCAAGTTAGCTCTGATAGATCAGATCAATCACTGTGATTGCTCGACTGCTCTCCAGCTGCTTGTGCCATGCATGCTCCACTCCTGCTCCAGTGTAATTGTTCTTTTCCTGCTCGGCGATCGTGATTCTTCTCTCGCTGGCATGCTTGGTCGCGTGCCCTTCCTACCACTTATCGGCTTTACAGGAGCCGATAGAACTTATCGGCTGCCCACCGGCCGATACGTCCTATCGGTCGCTCCCCCACGCCCGACAGCCGGTCAATGCCAGCGTGGACAAGCTGGTGGGCCGCTAGTCGGCCCTGGCTGGCCGATTAGTACCAGTCGGTCCTTCCAGAGCCGATAATAGCTAACCTCAGCCGACTGACCAGTATTTCTGCAATTTCAATATTTCGACGCCTATTTTTACAATTATTCATTAAAATAATATTATTATTTTAAAAAATTCCGAAATAAACCTTTTGGGGGGCATCACGATGCACAGCATGATCGTATATGATAGTGTTCTGCATTGGCGATGCCACACTTTCTGTGGTAGAATCCAGGAGAAAGGTGGTGTTTGAAAAAAATATGCAGTATCGATCCAGATGATCCAGATGATGAATATGCGCCGCCGTTATGTAACGAATGTGTACGTGATTCATCCTAGAGGAGCGACGAGATCTATTATTAATGAAAAACGTGCTAAAGCACGTGTTCCTGAAAAGGAGAGCGACAAGAATTCAAAATCCTCAGTGGTGAAGGAGAGCGACAAGAATTCAAAATCCTCAGTAGTGATGATCTCAGTTTGATTGTGCGCCTGTAACATTCACAGGGTTACATACATTTCGCCACATTTTCTAGCGACACATAGTTCTACCTAAAAGGAGTATACGCCACGCATCCCCAACTCCCTTCTTTTGCGCTCACAAAAAAAAAAGAAAAAAAAATAAACTCCCTTCTTTTGCTGGGGACACTACTGAGTGTATGGCACACTTTGTGAGATATGTATTTCTTGTGGCATACTCCTGTATATATCTATCTCTTGAAAACAAATCTTTTGGGGGCATCATCATATATGGCAGTGTTCTGCTATGGTGATGCTACGCTTTCTATGGTAAAATCCAGGAGGAAGATGTTTGGAAAAATATGTGGCATCGATTGAGATGATGAAAGTGTGCTTCTATGTGATAGATGCGACTCGGAGTACTGTAATTCTTACATGAAAACTTGAGCAGGCCACCGTCGAGAATTGATCCAACGTGGAAGGAATCATGTCAGGTGAAAAGAGTTCACATCTTCGTCACAATTGACAATTGTACTCACGAGTTGATGAAAAAAGCATGCATATGTTTGATAAGAATCTCTTGCTCTTCACGAGGCACTAAAAATTTAGCTAGCTATGACGAGAATAAGTCTAAAAATTTAGCTAGCTGTGACGAGAATAAGTCAACTTGCATGAAAATTAAAACACAATGCTCAACTTGATAGGCTTTATATATTATCTGCTAGTATAGGAGTGTATGCTACACATAGCATTATCTTGCAAAGCATGGCAACACTCCCTTCCAGGAAGAAAATAATGTGTTTGCAAAAAGTGTACCATACAATTATATTAGTAATAATGCTATAGCTGGTACATTAGACTATTTGAAGGGTTGTCATCTATTATACTATTATTTTATCTATACTATAAATAGAATAACTTTTGAAAACACTTCTCAGAGCCACACCCACCTCACAGAGGACCCATCTGTCATGAAAAAACGTTGACAAAAGGGAGGGGGGAGACCCATTTTATCGACGTTGTAAGGTGATTTCCCCCTCGAAACCCAAAACTTTTTTCACCCAAAAAAGGGCCCACCTAAATATATCCACATTTGTACCCACATCTATACACAATTATCCTGTATCGCTAATAGACAATAAACTAGAGAGTTTTTCTCCATATAAATAAATGCCAACTATCTCTCTATATACATGAAAGAGCGAATATAAAGTATTTTTAAAAGCACTTCGTACGGTTTGTCATGACCCACTAAAGTGACCCTATTTTAGTACTTACATGTCATCAATAAACGTACGTGCCGCAGAATTAGGACACATACATAGAAGAAAGTTTAGCACGCGCGTGCCGCGCGGGCATTGCCGCAGAATTGGGACACATACGTAGAAGAAAGTTTAGCACGCGCATGCCGCGCGGGCATTGCAACTAGTTTATATAAATGAAATAAAGAAATGTTATGACTAGTATGTCAACAATATTGTTGCCGATGCTCTTTAAGCACATGCCATAGCTATTGCCATATTTGAAATGAAGGCGCACCTCATCTATATGTGTCGTTGTGATTTGTGCAATCTGCCTTCTTTGATTTTTCCGCAAAAAAAAAGAAAAAAAAAGGTCTGCTTCTTTGATTCTTTCTTTTTCCATACCTTTTTTGCGAATCTTTCTTTTTCATTCCGGTGCAAATATATGACATAGAAGTGTGTTAGAGCAGCATCAGCTAAAATGATTTCCTTTCTTATAACAAGTTTGACTTTGAATTTGAAAGATTGCTAACCACATGTTCCACGTGGTGTCTTTCTTGTACTGTTTTTGGGCTCTTCTCTGTGGGCCATGTTTGGGCTCTAGTTGGACCAAAATTTGATGTTTTCAGTGAAGCCCGACCCACCAGCCCCAAATGGCTGATGATGAATTTTGTGAAACCTGAAAAGAGGCCGAAAGACAAGTCTTGTGGGGCCCTGTTGCTAAAGGCCCAAGTGTGCCAACTGGGCTTCCGTAGGACGGGCAAGTGAGGCCACAGCTTTTAGGAGTAAGTAGGAGTTACTGTCAGTGCTAGTGATTATTGATTTGCTAATAAGATGTTGCCGTATCATGATTGACTTGCCTTGGTTATTGTGATGTTTGTAGGCTGCATACTGTGACTAACTCATTTCTTGGAAGACTGCAAGTTTTGATAACTCCGAATCTACCCGCACAATGTTTCAGATTCAGGCGCATTTTGCTGCTACAGACTGTTATCTACCAGATCGCATCCTATTTTACCATTCTGATGCAGACAAAGTTCAGAGCATGCTAGCAACCGGCCTGAAACGTCAAAAAAGTGTCTGGAACGTCAATATTAATTCAGCAGGCTGACATCTATAAGGATGTAGAGTAGAAATCTAGAAACTAGAACTTAGCAATCACTTCTCTGGATCATTACATACCAAATAAGCATGGCATGGAATTACCATTATTCATTTTTTTTAAGATTTTACATATACCGCAGTAGTTTTATTGCAACTTTCACAAGCTCAGGCCGTCGCCCTCCACCTCCACGGCGTGGATGAGCTCAACGCCGGCGCCGGTCACCTGGTTCTCTGCTCGTGCGATTTGGAACTCTGGGAACATGAGGCTGAGCTGCGGAGACCACATGGCCTGGACCTCGAGAAATTCGGAGACTCTCGGTGCTCGGTGCTGACGAGAATGGCGGGTTCAGATAGTAGTAATGTTCAGAGTTGGATATGATCTAGAAGGTCTGAAATTGGACAGTGAACGGTGTTTTGGTGTACTCTGTTTGTACTGTAGTCAGCCGGGTCGTGATCGACTGTGATTTCGGATTCTAGATGGGTAAACCTTTTTTTTATCTGATGTCTACTGTCAGAGCAAGCTCGGCTGATCTGTGTGCTACGGAAATGGAATTTCTGCTTGATCTGCCTTTTTGAATTTGCTTCAACAACATGCTTCAGTACGATTCCGAAAAACGAAAGATTATTGATTCAGTCCAGAAGATGAATCTCATCATCTGATCATGCGTGACCACTGCGTGCTTTCATTTGCCTATAGTCCTTTTCCAACTCTGCAAGATTTCATTTCCCTGTTGGCTTGTTCCAACTTTCAAGTAATTTGTGATTAGATTGTGCCTAACCTGTAGAAACGTGTTCGGCTTAGTCTAACAACAAACTGATAAGAGAGACCCAAAAGCAATCTCGCTTGGAGGGCATGGGCCAAGGCCCAATAACGTGGCCAATTTCACAAGGTGGTCTCTCTTATAAGTGGTGCTGCTTTGTCACTAGCAAAGTACATTTCCCTCAAAAAAAAAACTAGCAAAGTACATGACCTTTTCTTTTCTTCTACTACTTCCATTTTTTCCATGAAAAATAAAAAATCCCTATAAAATCGATAAAATTGATTTGAGAGTTCCCTGTATCGAATTTTTCACGCCGTCGTTGACACATCGCGATGGTCAATACGAATACCACGCTACCATCAAGGATTTTATATAAGTTTGGTTGGTCCATTGCACTATTCCCGGGCACAACATACCGGCGCCGACTGGAATATCTTGCGAGAGCATTTATGCATCACCAATACTCTGGAACTCTTCATTACGGCCTCGAGAAATTCTTGGATGACTGCCGGCCGTCCTGCACCGTTCTTGGTCCCGTATTTCTCATGAGTTGGTCGGACGCATTACAAGCCTCACCCCAACCAATCCATCTACCTCTCCAATTTTTTTTAAAAAAATATTTTTGTCTCGCGGAAGATGTTTCAGAAATGTTTCTAAACTGGAGGTAAAAAATATTTTTTGTCTAGCGGAAAATGTTTCAGTAAAATGCCGCTGAAGCATGCTCAGATGGCAGTAGACTGAACACTGAACCTGTTTCCGTCGTCCAACAGGCACTCTACCCCCTGCTTTGACTGCATTCAACATGGTCCGAACTGCAGAACAGTCATGAGTCATCTGAACCTCCCTTGGATGTATCTTGCACCGATACTGGTACAATGACATGTTGCGTCACATGATCATCCCTGCTCCAGTTCTTGACCAAGCTTGGGCATCTGGTATCCAATGATATCCCTCCCCATCTTCTCGCACAACATTCCGTTCCCTGCTCACCTGAAACACAGTGCAGCTCCAGGAGCAGAAAGTGCCGCAAGACTCACTGCAGCACAAACTTTTTTTTATCTTTCTTTTTTTTTTTTGCATTTTGGTAGTGTGCAGGAGGTCACTGCAGCTGTAGTGTGCAGACTGGCATGCTCCAGTCTTGACAAGCACAGCAGGCCTTGCACATGCTGGAGTGCTGAACTCAATCAAGCCAGATAAGTACAAGAAAACACCAGCTAATCATCAATGTCAGCTCCTCCCGGTGGCTTCGGCTCATCATCTTCCATTTGGCGGCTACAAGGAGGAGGGCAGATTCAGATGCAGCTGGAGCTTGCACAAATGGCGACCTGGAGGCGGCGCCAGCTCACCGGCCCGCGGCATGGCGACAAAGCGAAGACAATGGAGTCTCCCTCCAGGAGGGCACCATGGTTGGAGAGGCACGCCATCACCATCGGTCCCAACAAACTCCATCCACGCCAATTTATTTGGCAGCAAGGAGAGTGGCCATGGCTGGCCTACAGGAGCGCCAGCCTGTGAATTCCAGGATAGCATGTGAGGTGTTGCTGTATTGGATGCGGCGGCCCACAGGATGATGGATGTACAGAGGTATGACTGGATCATGAATTCATGATGTGTTTATTTTTACCACCAAATCGACAATTGTATGAAGCAACTCTCTTGACTCACTCAGACTCAACCCCCTACCACAAAATTTTTCTTACAGATTGAATGAAGAAATTTTAACTGTACAAGCAAATCAATAGCTCGATGTCGATCACCCGCCGGGCTTGCTCGTCAAGAATGCGATGCGGACTATGTTCTGATCCTTGGAGCTGATTCCAGGAACTGAGAATGGTTCTTTGACGAAGTGCCCAGCTTGAAAGAATTTGGGGGAGGAAAAGGCTAGATGCCTCTGAATTGTACAAGGATTGGAACAAGGGGAGGATGGACACTTTGTACTCTATGCATTTACGCTATTGCGACAGCTTGGTAGCTAGGGAGGGCGGAGCAGACCGATGAATTTGAGGATGGATTCTGGAGATCTATGCAAGGCTCAGGAAATACCAGCTCAGAGTATCCAAAAACGTTGGAGCAAGACCAGGAGGTGGAGTTGGCCGAATCAGCTAGGGAAAAATTGATATTGGAGAGGCATATGTCGGTGAATGGATCGCCAACGATTCCTGACAAAACGCCGGCAACCGAGATTTTTGTTCCGGTCATGTTCTTCAGGGTGATTCGATTAATCACTGGGAGTGCAGCTGGATTAAAATGGTCATCTGGGTGGCTTGACCAAGCACCAGTGAATGCAATGCCAACATCAACATCTTCCATTTGGACGTTTGAGATCACGGTGTCTCTTATATAGCCTCCGCGGCCTTGTGCAGTCTTGAAGAAGATGCCTTTGGACGAACCATGGATCCGGAGGTGGTCGGCATGAACATCCGAAATCCCGCCAGACATCTCGCTCCCAAATGCAAGAGCAGCACCCAACGGGGATTGCAGAACTACTCTTCTAATGTGAATGTCTGAGGCTGGCCTTCCGAAATTAATGCCATAGTTATCCCACCCACTTTTTAATGAGATGGCATCATGGCTAACACTGATGCTGCTGTCTTCGATGCACATATTTGAGCATGAATCTACAGAAAGGACATAGCAGAAACGCAAATCAGAACTTTAAGCCATAATTCTGCAGCAGATCACCATAGGTAACGAGTAAATGTGTAAAATATAGAGCATGTAAGCAATAACCACAAGAAATTTCTCTTGCTGTCTCCATCAAGGATAGCAGCAATCTTGTTTCGAGACAAAATCAGTTTATTTCACTAGCTTCTCAAAACATAATCACAGCTGAAACTGTCTAATGAAAGAGGTCTTAATTGTTACAACATAACACAGAAGGAAACTAGGATGTACATCCAACGAAAAGCTAACAGTACAGATACATGGATTTCACTAATGTAAGGAATGCATAATGATCAAATGGAGAATTACCTGGCACGATTCCATGATTAAGTGGAGCATCCAATGAAGTCTGAATTGTGGTATGATGGACCACTACATTGCTGGTGGAAAAACAATAAAAGCATATCTGCAAATTAGTTTTGGTAATTCATGTCTCAAACATTAAGCAGAACAGAACAGAGCAAATTATACATTTGCAAAAGATGTTAGCATACCTACAATACACTGGATGTATGCTCCATGCAGGGGAATTTAAGAATGTTATATTTGAAATCACAATTTGTTCAGAATCCACAAACTCGACGAGATGAGGACGGCTATAATTCAACTCATTTGAGCGAAGCCAGTTCCACCATATGGAACCCTGGCCATCAATGATTCCATTATTCCCTGTAACAAGTGTATTTTAAGTATACAAAACAAAAAAATAGCATTTAAAACCTGGATATATCTGAGAAGATTGTATTTACCAGTAATTACAACGTCAATCAGATTCTGCCCATTTATTAAGCTACGATGTCTTGGACCTGGAAGGTCCATTCCCCGTCCATATGATGGCAAAGGTTCCACAACAGGCCATCGTGACACCTCCTGTAGTGAAAAGAAAAGTGCATACAATTAATTCAGATATTTAGTTTACAGTAAATAGGCCCTCATTTTTCATAGCTATCAGGTAGAAATCAAATGCACACAAAGAAGCCCCGCTTTCAACTGTTTACAGATTGCATCTCCTATAAAAGACATTAGATTACTCATCCTAACAATTCAAACTTCAGGAGGATGCAATGGAACAGAAACTAAACTTGTCCTCACCATGCAGAAAACTATATATTACAGACAAACAATCTCAATCAGCCCAGTACAACTACAACCAATTGAGGTAAGATTACAGAAAGCAGCTTGACTTCAAAACAATGCAAATGTTATTTTGTCTTTCCTTAGCTACTGCCCTCACATCGATAGCTACGTGTCACCATCCAATACTCCTGTCGATAAGGAAATATAAAAGGAACAGCTGCAAAGTAGCATATCACCACTCTAGTGTTTACTGCACTAGCAGAGACCCAAGGAATATCAAATGACATAGTACTCCCTTCATGAATAAGGTTCTTTCTCGTGAGCAAAATGTTTTCCAGGCTAAAACGTAGAAAAAGAAGCATCGCATACAATACTTACCTAGAAGGCTAGAAACACGTTAAAATCACTCCAATAGGACATGTTCCACCAACCATATCCAAACAAAGGAATGATGGCATGAGCTGGCCACTAGAGCTATTCTGAGTCGCTAGCAACTCTCAATGCAGATGCAATCGAAAACGATAGGTAAACCAGAATTCATGCAGAAACACCCATATAATCAGCCTATGTGCATCTCCATCAAGTAGGAGAATTGATGGCCAAACCAACATGCTAAACACCTACTGCCGACGCGAAACAGAAATATTAGGTGTCTTACACTAATCGATGGGATTGAAGTCCACTCCATCCAGCCAATGGCGTTGCGAAATTGCCATGCTGAATAAAAGACAAAAGGCGATTGGGCCAAAATGCGGGGTGGACGGACAGACAACCTGGGTGCCGACGATGACGGCGCCACTCTCCAGGAAGAGGGTGAGGTGGCTGGTGAGGTTGAAGCTGCCGGTGAGCCACCGTCCCTTGGGCACGTACAGCTGCGCGCCGCCCTTGTCGGCGAAGGACCGCAGGTAGAAGACGGCGTTCTGGAACGGCACCGTGTTGAGGGTGACGCCGTCGCCGACGGCCCCGAACTCGGTGATCGTCACGCTGTGCGGCCGCGGCGGCGCGCTCCGGCCCCGCCGCACAGCGCACCGCGGTTCCGCCTCCGCCCCGGCGAGTCCCAGGGCCACCACCGCCACGCCCATTGCCAGAGCCACCTGCAGCAGCAGCACAAGCAGAGCGTTCCAGTCAGTACCCTTCACCGCCACTGCTCCCACGAATCCAGCACGAAATCTCCGAGATCAACCAAGCAAACAGAACGCGCGAGAGCACCGCGCCCAATCGCAAGATCTCAACCAGCGCGCACAGGAAAGATCCGGATTTTCGGGGGAGGCGAAGCAGAGCGAATCGAGAGCCGGGCATCCCCCAGCTCCACACGGGCACCCAAAAGGCAACCCATTTCGCCGGCGGCCGCCACGGCGAGCAAGAAAAGAGGCTCCTTTGCGCGCGGGGGCAAGGGCAAGAAACCCACGGAGAATTCAACGAAGGCAGTGATCAGACATACTTACTAGCCTCGCCATGAGTTTCCCCCCTTTGCGGCGGAAGGGGGGAGCGCGGGGCGGCGAATCAGGGCGGGGGAGTCGGGGAAGACGAAGCTCCGCCACGCGCTGGAGGAGGGAGGGAGACGAGGAATTCGGCTGGGATTGGAGGAGAGAGGAGGAGTTGGCGGAGGAGAGAGATGGAGAGGGGGAGGAGGAGAGAGAGAGAGAGAGAAGGTGAGGAAGCTTAAGGCCTTGTTCGCTTAAGGCCTTGTTCGTTTAGCCCGGGATCGGCCGGGGTCGCGGCCCGATCCACGGGGGTCACCCCGGCGTGGGATAAATCCCGGCCCACCAGAAAATGTGCCTTCGATTAGCCCACTCGAGGTTTCTTCCCAGGCCCAAACCCGGCGAAACCCCCCCACCCCGGCCTTGAAGTAGCAAATTCTAGATCAGAAATAAAAAAACAGAAGATTGGCTATGGAGATGACCACCAACCAATCACAACTCTAGGTGAAATTGTCTCTCTCTTTTCAGTCCATTCTGTATTGAAATTGTACAGGTAGCTACCCCCACATTGCATCACAAAACTTTGCTTAAAACAACTAAACAAGCACAATGGAACACACATCTCTCCCTCCCTCCCTCTTTTTACTTTGTTGCAAAATCATGCACTGAGAAATACCAAACTGAAGAATGCAGAACATACATAAATCTGGTATTGGAGTGCTATTCAAAAATCAGTTCCAGATTATTTGAGAAAGAGATGCACTTCAATTTTCCCATTGCTTGACACTACATCTTGATGTAATGGTGTAAAACAGAGACGTGTAATCATACTACCCTGAAATGCTTGTCACATATGCTCAGTACATGCAAATAGTGGTAGTATGATTACACGTCTCTGTTTTACACCATTACATCAAGATGTAGTGTCAAGCAATGGGAAAATTGAAGTGCATCTCTTTCTCAAATAATCTGGAACTGATTTTTGAATAGCACTCCAATACCAGATTTATGTATGTTCTGCATTCTTCAGTTTGGTATTTCTCAGTGCATGATTTTGCAACAAAGTAAAAAGAGGGAGGGAGGGAGAGATGTGTGTTCCATTGTGCTTGTTTAGTTGTTTTAAGCAAAGTTTTGTGATGCAATGTGGGGGTAGCTACCTGTACAATTTCAATACAGAATGGACTGAAAAGAGAGAGACAATTTCAATGAGTGTGAATGTTTATGAGATGATTAACTAGTCTTGTAAGGTCATATCCTCTATTAACACTACCACTTCCAATTTGGGCAATTATTTTAGCTTCTCTTGCAGCATGATCTCAACCATTTTATCTTCCTCTGTTAACACTACCACTTCCATCCATTATGCATGTTATGAATATTGTGTTATATACTCTATTGTGCTTTGCAAGTAGTTCATGGTCTGAGTTGTCGCTGCTGCCGGGGAAACAACTGGCCATAGAACAGGGAGTCAACTGTTAGCTATAGAAATTTTAATACTAGCAGTCACAGTTTGTTCACACGCTTGTGTTCATTGCTTGTTTGGGGGTAATGGTCCTTTGTACTGGCACAAATATCAAGCTTTTGTACAGCCTCTCTTGTCTGAATCACCTCCACTCAGAAGGTTCTCCCCAGTTTATGATAGTGCAAAACAAGTCACTACAATATCTTACTTTACTATTATCTGAAGTAGTTTTATTATTAGTTAATTTTCTTGTGTGCACTTTTGATTGAATTGCATCGCTTTTCTCTGATATTTTTATTCAGTTTTCTTAGAAAAGCTGATTGCCTGTCTTGCACTGGTACCTACTATTTTTATCTGAACATTGTTTATGGTCACATTTGCATTCAACTAGTTTTATGTCTTGGTTCACCTAGAGTTGTGATTGGTTGGTGGTCATCTCCATAGCCAATCTTCTGTTTTTTTATTTCTGATCTAGAATTTGCTACTTCACCTAGAGTTGTGTAGTGGAGACAAGTATCCACATTTATGTATGCTCTTTTGGTTGTGTAAGTTTTTTATTTTCATTTAAGATCAGCAGTGCCAACCTTTTTTTGGCTCTTAAATCCATCCTTGACTTCTAGTCTGCTCTGTTGGTGAGAATTTTATCCATGTTTCCTTGTGTATTTGCAGGCTTGCAAGGTCACTTCTGCTATCCCTATCTGAAGTTATGCACTTAGAAGATTAATTCTTAGCCTTAGCAACTTGGTGGTAACTGTTGACTGCATCTTGGAATCGTGAGCTGTGAGTGATGTTTGTATTTTGATTCTTGATCATGGTGATGACATGTAAAAATCTATATGTTCTGCTAGGCAAAACAAGTCTGGGATCAAGCCTGATTGCAGGCAACAACTATGTCTTCTTTTCGTGTAGACCAATTCCCAAAGAAGCTATTTAAATCTATATGTTGCAGTAGTGGTTCAGTTGTGCTGCGTCTGTGTGCAGTTCATTTAGTCCGCAGCGTTAAGTATCAAAGTAGGTACAGGACCTGATTAAATGGCTCAGATGTATAGCACAGGGCTTAACCGAACAAGGGTTTTTGGGGCAGGGATTAAACCCACAAAGGGATCAAACCCCAACAGGGGTTTAGTGACAGCAAGGGGATCCACCCAATCCCCGGGTGGAAATTTTCATCTTGTGGATTTAAACCCTGTGAACCGAACATAGCCTAAGAGAGCAGGGGAGAAGGTTTTTGCTGTGCTTTGGTTACATACAGCTTGGCTGATGAAAGGACCCTGCCCTGTCCTACCATAATGTTTGTGCATTTCTAGTTCTACTAGTACTCCGTATATTGCTTGCCACAATAATATTAGTTGTGGGGTAATAATATCAGGAGTAAATCACACCCACCATACAATAACTTATATGATTGTATCACTTTAGTCTAACAAGTTGTAAAACATACAAATAGATGTATTAACTTGTAAAATGTGTACATATACGGTCACATGCATGAATCCAAGAGTATTTTGACATGCTAATAGGCTGGGAGGGGCTATTTTGCTGGATTTACGCTGAAATTTCATGAATCTCACTGGCGGTTTTAAAATTAATTTACTGATTTTCTGAAAAAAATTGAATCACTTTAGCTGTATAGGTCTAGTAAGTATAAATGGGTAAAATATTATCGCCATTGTCCGGCCACTCTTTATTCTCACGGGAGGTCTCAGATCGATTTCCATATTACATTTTTTAAACCATATTTTGTGTTATGGACAATTGAACCCGATCGATCAACACAAAGAAAAAAGAAAACAAAGATGATGCCCCTGGATGTAGGATATAGGGAAAGGGCTTATGCGTGTAAATTCTGTATTTTGGTCTTTGGCCTCCTTGAAATTAATCCTTGGCCATGTTTCTTTCTCACCCGGAAAAAAATTTTCAAAGGGAATCTTGTATGCATAGAGTACTAAATGAAGTCTATTTGCAAAACCTTTTTAAGGGATGAGTGCAACTTTGCGCGACGAATCTAATGAGCCTAATTAATCCATGTTTTGCTACAGTAATGCGCTATAGTAATCATCCTCTAATCATGCGGCCAAAGGTCTCATTAGATAAGTCTCGCGAAATAGTTCAATGTTGTGAAGGTAGTTTTGTAAACTGACTTTATTTAATATACTTAATTATTAGTCAAAGGGGGTGGAAATATTTTTCCACCCCCAAAGAAACACGGCCCTTGCGACCTAAGCAACATGACATGTTATCCGCCATAGCAAAATACACTTGATAGAGTAAATATGACCGTACATGCACATATTTGATAACTTCATGTATCTGTTTGCTTATATTGCAACTTGTTAAACTAAAGTGATACAGTCATACAAGTTGTTGTATGGTGGGTGTAATTTACTCTAAGATTAGTGTGTAGTTAAACATGTTACCATCCTATAGATAGTAAGGTGCGAGATATAAACCGTTGTAATCGGTGTTGTAGAAGAAGGAATTTTGGAATAGGGGATTAAGGACATGTTTTCACAGCTAATTTCTAGCTAGCTAATTTTAGTTGTGATGGATTCAAACGGGACTAGCTAATTCTCATTTAATATCCTTTAAACTAATTAAATAATAAATATTCAATTAGCTGCTTCAACCCAGCTAATTTTAGCTAATCACCTGAGTAGTGTTGCAGGCTTGCAGCAGAAGATGTGATTTTGTAACGGGAAATTAAGGAAGGAGATTTGAATCCAAAGATGTGTGAGAAAAAGAGAGTTGGCACGTGGCTAGTGAAAGAGCTAAAAAAGATGAAGCTTAAAAGTTAGGACAGTTGTGCGTACTGTATATATTGCTTCTACTTTTTTCTTTTGTCATATATCGGTGGGCAAATAAATAAATAAATAAATAAATAAATAAATAAATAAATAGAGGAAAATGTCATATATGCTGCAAATAAAAATTAGAAAAAAAAAGTTCTATTTGCACATGCAACATTTGTCCGGCATTGCAATCTTTTTTTGATACAGTTACCATCAACTTTCATTTTATATTATAGTGGATGTTCGGAATTTTTGACACGTCGATTATATAGTACCCCACTTTGTAATCTTAGCACAAGTGTCTCATCCTTAACTCTGATATATTCACATGAAAATACTAGCACTTGGTCATATTTTCCACCAGAAATGCAAGCTAACTTATCGTTTTCAATTCAAGGACGAAAAACTAGAAGGAGATGAAACGGTCATCAAAGAGAGAACGCAATGCAAATGGGAACGGCTAAAGACGATGTCACAAGTCACAACTGCAGGAGACTTTACAACACATGTGTTGTGTTTGTGTATCCTGGCATGTGACGCAACGCACTGCACATCAGTTCGGCCGTGCATGGCTTCACCAAATGATCGATCACCCACACTCTTCACTCTCAACAAGGTGGCCTTCATTATTGAGATGCTGAGTTGGCGCATGCATGTGAGACACAACTGGATCCCCGGGTACGAGCATTGGAAGGTTGTGCTGAGCTGTGCGTGACTATAGTATTCCGGCATTATTTATCTAATTTTGTATGGGAGATTGTACAGCATGTTGGACAGTCTTTGAAATAATACCATGGCCATGTTTGGATCTCTAGTATTAGTGTTAGTGTTAGTGTTAGTGGTAGTTTTTTAACACCTCCAACTAACACGTAACAAATTAACACCATCTATGTTTGGATTCTTGTGGGCCTCACCAAACTAACACCAATTACCACCTCTTGGATGGGTTAGTTTTTTAGGGGGTGTTAGTCTCAACTAACACCAAAGTAACACTCATGTTTGGATCCAAAGCGTTAGTTTGGTGTTAGTTTGCCCTAAACTAACACTAACACATGGATCCAAACAGAGCCCATGTGCTGTGTCTTACCCTGCAAAGCTAGCTGCTGAGCGCAAGGGTTAGCTTGGCTTAGCTAGGTCCAATCATTTGTGCCACGTCACTGCAAGGGTGCTCAGTGAGGTGACGACGACTGACGAGGAGCGGCCGGTTGACCAGCCAGCCACCACCCTTCTTTCTTTGGGGCAGGAGGGCAAGACAAGAGGTAGCTCTCAGATGGGTTGGGCTAAAATGTTTCCGGCCTTCTGGGTTTGAGTACGACAGCTCTCAGGCGGGTTGGGCCGAACGGACACGTTCATCAGCTGGGCCAGCAGCAAGGAAGGAAATGAATGGATACCTCAGCAGGCCACCCAAGTGGCCCAACAGCAGAAGGCCCGTGTACTACGCGCGCTGCCGAACACGTGTCAACCTTAAACTGCATGGTGTGGAGTGGGTGGTTGTTTGGATCTGAACTTTCAACTGAGTTTTTCTTCTTTTGAATGGAATATCCTTTTTTAAAAAAATATGCTTGAATTATGTTGTTTATGTAGAATGCGTGCACCAAAATAAGATCTAATATAAATTGTTTTTAAGAAACAATGATGGCATGAACTACGGAGTACTTTCAACATTTTCAATGGACCATTTTAACATTTTTTGAAAATAGCGCGTCGTTGCCGCGCTATGTGACCCGTCATAGGTGCTTTGACTTTTGTTACTGTTCATTAGAATTCAGCAGCTGCATCTATTGTGTCGTGTTTAAAATGCAAATAAAAGCCATATTAATAAGCCATTTATGTTCTACATAAATGTTGTTATGTTAGTCCGACAAAATGCGCAGGCATCGAAAAACCCCTCGAGCTTCATCGAAAATAATATTTAGTCCAATCCACCTCTGCATCAATTTTATTGAAACCCACTTGAGCTTTGCAGGAATACCACTCACTCTAGCTACTTCTCAAGCAATTTAATAGTAAAGCCCTCAATCTTCATAGAAATATAATTTGTTCGAGCCATCTCACAGGCATTTTATGGAAACCCCCTCGACCTTTGCAACAATGCCAAGAGGGTTTCTAATTTTACAAAACACCTCAGACTTTATCCTAAATAATATTTAGCCCAACCATTGCTCAAACAATTTTATGAAAACCCCCTCAAGCTTTACATAAATATTTATTCAAGTCAACTCTCAGCCAATTTTACAAAACCCCCTGCATTTCATCCAATCTTTTGTGCACATATACAGTAATCGTATATACATACCCCCGTATACATAAACATACGTCAAGATACTTTGGTTGCTCCAAGCTCTCTAATCAAAGATAGCGATCAGTGCAAACTAAATACAATCTTTGTGCAAATGAAACATGAACTAAAAAATAAAGGAAACATCAGAAAAGGGGAAAAAAAGAGAGTCAACGCTGCTGCAACAACAAGAAAAGGTACAAACCTTCAGATATTCAGTAATGATTTATATTATTCATAGTAAAAAGTCTATTTCTACCCCCCAAGTATGAGGGAGGTCCAAATAACCCCCTAAAGAATCAAAAGGTTTATCTAACCCCCTAGTTTTGCTAAACCAGATCAAATCACACCTTTTAATAACACATTTAAAACCAGACTTGCTAATCAGGGCAGGTTTGTAGACCGGTATTGCTGACTAGGCATGACACGTCAGTTACCTAGGTGGCATAAGAAGTTTAGGTCCAGAACACCCCCTTCTAATCCAACAGTTCGCTCATCTCTGCTTTTGCGGCTGAAGGATTCCGCCGCCGGCAGCCGTCTCCGTGTGGTGCCATGCTCGTGAATCCCACGCCCACGATTGGGTCTTGCCCTGCCCTGCTGCTTCCTAGCACCCGGCGTTTGTACTCCCGGCAGCCCATGGCCCCGTGCGGCAATCGGCTGACCATGGCGCCCAGGAGCAGGCGGCCGTCCTTGCCGCCTTCTGCTGTCTACCGCACGGCCTCCGACGTTTCCTTGCAGCAACTAGCCGTACCTCGCTGCAGAGTAATGGGCTGCTTCAATGTTTAACTTCTACCTTAGAACAGAGATTATAGACATTTGATGTGTATGGTTGCTTCACCTTCTGCTTAGAAGGTGTTCGATAAAATTTCGCTGTAGTAAATAATTGGTTCTTTTTAAGCACGGAAGATGGTAGATGTAAATTAGCACCCATTTGGCTTGATTGCAGGTCTTTTTTGTCGTGTGTCAAATAAAGATTATGGGAGGTCGGCATATGAGGCAAATAGCTGAAAATTCAGAAACTGGGTACCAACGAGATGCAGTTTACTGAATTTTGCAGATACAAGGAAAGCTACAAGCCTACAGTGGCTAGGGAAACACATGAAAGGGCGTGAAGCACAGTGGAGAGGCAGTGCCAAGTGCCGTAGGAGGATATCAACTAGATCAAGCTGCCTTTATCCTTGGTGGTCGACATGATCAAAGAAAGTTAGCTAGGATGCACTGATATACTAAAACTGGATTGTGTGTGCTTGTGTAGTGTACTTTGTAATGAGCTGATGATGTAATTTAGCCCTTGTATTTGCAACCGTGAAATCAACATTGTGAACAATGTGAGATGAACTTGCGGTGCTTCCTTTTGGAATCAATGGTGAGACGAGATCATGACTGCATTTTTTGCAACTTGCACTACTGAAAATAAACTGACATATACAAGTACCATTAAAACTAAATTTTTATATCCATGTAGCACTGAAATTAAACTGACATATCCAGGTAGCACTGAAACTAAACTGACATGTTTAGGTAGCAATGAAACTAAACTGACATATCCAGGTAGTACTGAAACTAAACTGACATATCCAATCACCTACTTTTTAACAGAAATTTTATATCAGAACATGAAGAATTGGCTGCCATCATAGCATATCACTGGCTGGTACATATTTGCTTTTGCTTTCCAGCAGCTAGTTTTTTCTTCTTGATAGCAGTAGTCTTCATGGTGCTTTCTGTTGCTCCATTCTTTCTTGACGTCTTCTGTGGCCTAGTACACTCACAGTACCTGGAACAATATTTTCATTTAACAGCACTTCAACAATGATAAAATCTACAGGAGAAGAACAAAATGTCTCTGACCTCTTTGCCTTTCTCCATAATATTTCTCTTCTTTGATTTAGACTTGGGTCCACATGTTCTACTATTGTGACCTGTTTTCTGACACTTGCTGCATCTACCTTGGGAGCCCACCTTTGAGAGCTTTGCGGCCTTTTTGGCTTCGCCAGGTTTCCTTCTTCTCTCTTTTCTTGGCCTACCTGGCATCTTAACATAAGCCGGAGGCTTTGGCTTGCGTTGGTCTAGTGGCCATTGTAGCATTCCCTCCATTGGCATCATGTAGTGATCATATGTCATGTTGTAGTGCTCAACTGAATAGCAGTCAGCTATATAATCTTCAGGTGACTTAGAGCTGAGAACTGGGTCGTTTGATGCCTGGTGGGAAAAAGCGAGCCTAGCAGTAAGCGGAACTGTACAGAAGGGTTTGAATTCACTCATCATCCTTGGAGCGTGGACTATTTGGAAGCACCGTAACGACTGCGTATTTAATGGAGCCACCCCTTCTCTGCCTGCAGCCTTGACCCTTGCTAGGGAGGAAGCCCGGTTATGGGCTATGGCGGGCGCTAGGGGGTTGGACTGAGGTACAGTTAGAGCCTCACTTGGTCAGGTCTTTCTTTTTAGCAACAGGTGATTAGTTTCAGGCAGTAGAGTGTGTGTGTGGGTGTGTGTTGGGTCTCTGTATGACTCTCTTCTTCTATTAATACAATGATGCGCAGTTCTCCTGCGTATTCGAGAAAAAAAAGAGCTGAGAAAAAGTGCAGTGATGGCATGAGCACAAGGGATACCTGCTAGCTGCCAGTACCTACAAGAACAAGTCCTTCTCTCTACATCAACTTTGTAACTCTTGTCCCACTCTTTCACCTCAAAGCCATCCTTTCCATTCCAAATTGCAGAGCATTTTTGTGCAAGATTAATATACTTATTGAGTTTCTTTAGAATATTTGGGCAGATCCTGCAGATCCTTGAAGACCAACAAGCTGACTTGGATTTATTTTGTTGTATCCTTACATAGACCTTTGTCCTGATGCCTTCTAACATGGAAATAATAGGATGAGCCCTTACATCAACTATCCAATTGTTGAAGCTTTCACACATATTGTTGTCGACACTATCACAATTAGATCCAAGGTTGAACCATGCTCTGCTCCAATGCTTTGGGTTGGTTTTCATCATGTCCTTGGCACCTGCAGGAGTTAATTGTGCCAACTTTGCTCGACAAAAGTTGAAGAATGGCACACTTGATGCCTTTGCACATATCCAAAAGGGCTTCTGAAATTCCTTTTTCCTATAAGTTTTTCTCCAATTGGCATAGATGTGCCTTGTACACATTCTATGCTCAATGTTGGGAAACAATTCTGCCACTGCACTGCATTGAGAAGACCCTGCCAGAATCACACAATGCAATTAGTATACAAAAATGCTAAACCAATATAGACACATCATCAATTAGTAACAGAAAGTTCATTTACCTTCTGTTGGTCAGATATTAGAACCCAGTCCCTGCCACCTATTGTCATTTGCAGATCTTTTTGTAGGAGCCCCAGGAACCATGACCAAGAATTTTCAGTTTCTTTCTCCACTACTCCCCAAGCTATGGGGTAAATATGGTTGTTTGCATCCCTACCTATAGCACATAGCAGCTCACCATTGCAAGCACCCTTGAAAAAGCATCCATCTACTCCAATCACTTTCCTACATCCAGCTTGGAAGCCTTTTTTGCAAGCATCAAAGCATACATAGAACCTCTGAAAAACTGGAAAAATATACTCAGGGTCCAAACACACTGCAACTGTGCTCCCTGGGTTGCTTCTAAGTATTTCTGCCTGGTATCTAAAAATATTGGCATACTCTCCTTTGCACGACTCATATATTCTTCTCATCACAATAGCCTTTGCTCTCTTGATCTTGGATAGCGACACATCCACACCCATGTCAAGCAACACAGTCTCCTTGATATTCCGAAGCCTCCAAGATGGGTTTGCCTTAATGATGTGCTCATACTTGTCAGCTATTCTTACCCCAGTGGCAAATCTATTGTCCTTTCTTTTGGGGCAAATGTGTTCATCATTGAACGTCTGACTTGAAACCTATCAGTATTTGTCTTGTTAGAGGCAAAGATGAACCAAGGACAACCTTTCCATGAACATTTGGCTCTGATTCTATCTTTCTCATCTTTTCGAAAATTCAAGTGTCTCTGAGTAGCCAACCCATAATTGATCAAGGCCTGCTTAAACTGCACCCTACCACTGAAAGTCATACCAACACAAAAATTTGGAATAACATCTTCACTATCATACCTTATAAATCTGCCTTTTCTTCTAATTCCTTCACCTTCGTCATCGTCCTCATAACTTGCTTCTTCACTTGAGTCCATCATTGGGGGATCAGATTCATCCAAAAAATCATTTTCTTCATAAACTTCATGGTAACAATTTTTCTGAGATTTTGCAACAGTGGTAGCTGGATTCTTCTTTTGGTTCCTTGCATTCGTCATGAACTCATTTGCTTCTTCATCATCTTCGGATGTATCATCGTCGCCTAGTAAATAATCACTATCTTCTAACTCGCTATCACCTTCTTTATCTGTGCCATCCCTTGTATGCTTTCATCATCAGAACTAGCATTGCCATCAAATGCGCTCACCATCTGATCCTTAATTGGACTACTCAATATTATAGACTTGTTCTCAGGTTCACATGTCCACATAACTAGTTCTCCACCTACAAGCTTGTATTTCTCGACATAAACTTCAGCTACTCCTCCCGATGTGATACAATTAGACATATACATGCAACTATGATCATCTGCCAACCTCGTTAAACCATCTCTCATATTAGCACCAGGGGATAGCCAATGAAAATCCACGACATCTTCAACTGTCAAGTTGACATGATCACCAAGATAACCTCTTAGCTCTGGTAGTGATAGTTTATCCCTCTCTATATGTGACAACTCAACTTTGCCACCAACATAATTGAATGAGTAACCATCAAAATCAAATTTGCCTCCAAAGTGAAATCTCACAGGCAATACCTCGAGAGGGTCCATATCCCTTGTTCACAATTGCAATAACAAAGTATCAGTACAATGAAGTTTGAACTTTATTCCATTCGTCATGGATAAAAATTCTGCACTTTACAAGTTGAATTGCAGTGGAAAACAATTGTGAGCTACATATGGGCGGCTGTTTATATGAGTGTCATGTGCAAGACTTTATTTGCTACATCGAGAGAGGTTGCCAATACTGGGTGATCTTCTGTTCATATGCACATGCATAATTGCCTATCATGCGTGCAGCATGGGAGTCCAATACTGAGACATGCAAACCCATGAACGGGTACAATACATTGGAATACGGCAGCACAACAATTACATCGGTTTGCAATATCCAATGATAGTAATGACAGATTTTCATATTTACAAACCCTAGCCACCAAAGAACACTGAAAACAGAACTTGCACCACATGTTGGCAGGGGAACGAACCTGGCTGTCTTCCTTCTCGCAGATTACCTTGCCTTCTCCTTGATCCTTCGATAGGATATTCTAGCCGCCAGCACAGAACCACGAAACGCCGACAGAGCCGCCGCCGGTTGTGACCTAACGATTGCCGATCAAAGGGGTGATGCACCAGATAGGAGGGGGTGATCTGTTCCTAAACAAGCCTGCCACGTAATGCTGCCGATGTGTCAATCCCAGTCAGCAAACCCAGATTTCAAACCTCCAAATCAGCAAACTGGTTTTATAAATGTGTTAAAAGGTGTGATTTGATCTGGTTTAGCAAAACCAGGGGGTTAGATAAACCTTTTGATTCTTTAGGGGGTTATTTGGACCTACCTCATACTTGGGGGTAGTAAAATAGACTTTTTCCTTATTCATATGTCTGTGCGTTTTTCTAAATAACATGTATTTCAAATGGAGTGCACTATGCTCACCAATTTGTCTTTGAAACACTCAAAATTATCTAATCATTGTATCAACTAAATTTATTTATCTATTCGCAGCGTATACAATATCTGTGGAAAAAAGATCGAATTGTACTGCATTGGTAGCTATTATAATACATTCGTCCAATATATAACAATTAACATAAGAAAATTTAATTTTTCACTGACGATACATCAGTATCACTTATCACTGAACTGTGAAGAAGATAGTATCACTTAGTATTGTGGAATTAAAGTCCTGTTGAAACTCACATCCAAAACTGATAGTAACGAAATGGAATTACTCAGCCGAAGGAAATCATTTCAATAACCGCAGATACCAACATCTATGAGACCACAGGAGTTTATGCAGGTTAAACTCATTTGTTCCTGCACCAATTTACATATGCTTTTAAATAGCAATAAAAAGTGATATAAATAAACTGGCATGTTCCAGGTAGAGCGCGGCAAAGCCGCGCTGCGTTTCTAGTAATTAATTAAAGCAGCATCAACCCCTCCTAAACGGTAAACAATCGGTAGCTGTTTATTCGGGCTAGACATTGTAAACCAGATGAATGGCTAATTAAATGGATATGGCTCCCCACCGTGTAGCGTGTTTATAATGTTTGATTGGGCTAAACAATTTGTAAAAGCGAAGTCGTTTAAAGGGATAAGTTACTTCCTGAATCCATATCAAAATTCCAAAAACGATTTATGAAGGAAGCAAAGTCAAAGACAAACTGCACAACCAAATGCATTTAAATCTGCAAACAGAAACGGACAGTAGCAACTAACAATTGGGATCACATATACATGTTACTGGTAGCAACAGTAAAGCTAGAGCTCACTCACATGCGTGTACTAGTTCGCATCACATAGTTTTGCAGAATTAGATAGCATGATAAAAGTGAGACCGGAGAAATACTTGCCCAAGTGATAAATTATTATGGGCGCATGTAGCATGAGTGCATGACCTGTGGATGGCACAACAAATTCAAGGCTGTGCTGCAAGCAAAACCTGTGAATTGTGATGGCATTGTTGATCATCCCCTGAAATAAGCCAATGACTGTATCATGACGAATGTGGCGGCGGCGGCGGCGGTTTCGTCGTTGCCTCATCGCCCTGCTGCGGTTGATGACGGACACCACCATCCCCATCAGCAGCCTTCTCCTGCAGCTGGTCCTTGAGCCCCTCCTGATACGTCTCCACGAAATTCTTCATGGCGTCGGTGTACGTCGAGGCGCGGGTCATGTAAATCCGCTTCAGGGCCGGCTTCAGCGTCTCTGCGCCACCCCTCGCCGCCACCGCGAGGTCCTCCAGCAGGCTGGGCTCGCCGCTGCTCTTCCCCTTCTTGCCATTGTCAGAGCCGGGCTTGCCATTGGACAGCTCCTCCTCGTCTTCGGCCGCCTTCTTGTAGTCGTTGGGCCTGAGCTCCGGGCCGATGTTCCTGACCCAGGACGCGCCGTACAGCCGGGTGGCCTCCTTGAGAATGCTCCAGCGGTCATGCCACGTCAGCTTAGGCCGCTTCTTGAGGTGAGGAGGGTCCGGCAGTGACGACGGGAAGGCGATCTCCTTGAGGTCGTAGCGCACGTAATCGTACAGCTTCCTGCAGACAACTCTGAACTTCATCTTGCTTGCTACAGCTGCTTGTTCCTAATGTTGGGTGTGGTTCAAGTTGAATACTGTGGCCGAATTCAACCTGCACAACAAAGAAAGAAAAATGCCATCAGCCAGCAGTAACTACTTCGAACTTCAGGATTGTGAGCTAATATAAAATAATACGACTGTGCCAACTAAAATGCGAAAACTGTAACGGGAAGCACTGCAAAGGCCAACACTAGCCAGCAACTCGAGTATTCAGGACAGGGAAGCTAGCAAGTAACCGGCGGAACAACGCATCAAAGCTTCTACACGAAATCTTCATAAGTTTCGCAGAATTAGAACAGATCAAGGACAAGAAAGAGGCCTTCTACTTTCAGTTTCATCCAGTATGATCTGTGAAGGGAGCATCACCACTACCAAAAAACAATGCAATCATTCACCTCGGAGGCATTTCATCGAACACTTTGCCTACACGACCAAGAGTCATCGAACACCCAGTATGTAACCGCGCAATCCCCTTGGCATTCAAGAACCATAAATCCATAATAGCAGACGACACGCAACAGCAGCCACCGAACAAATTCAGGAAACGAATGCTGCGACACAATTCAAGGAGGCGCGCGCGGACCGACGGCGTGACCGATGGTGTCCGGCGAGTATGCCAGCGTTGGACTACACGGACAGCAGGAGAACCGTGGAGTAGGAGTAGGAGGAGGAGGACGAGGAGAGCGGGTTATGCGTGGAAGGAGCACGAGATCTGACCTTCAACCGTTGATGATCGCCGGCGGGCGAGGCGCAGCAGACGGCACAGGTGGTTGCTGATTTCTTTGTTTCTTTCTTTTAGACGAAACGGGTGAGTGAAAAGCCCATTTCGACAGCTTCATCCGACGTCCGGCCCAGTTCGACAGAGCTCGTGGCCTGTAAGGTCCATCCTGTCGTTGTTCCAAATTTCTATCAATTTACACACAGTGTTTTAAGCAGATATATATTGCTGAGCTCATATGAGGTAGCAGAAGCAGCCAACGAGCCAAGGTGACATGTGGTAACTTGATTGGAGGAGATGAGTCACTGATTAATTAGTTTGAATCTCAAACTTGAAATACGATTTTAATACTACCGGGAGTCCATTTTCGATTTCATTTGGACCACCGTAGTGTTTTGAATAAATACATCAAATAAGATACAACACATGTATATTTGCTTATTGTTTCCAAAGAAACATATATTTGGAATGTTCTATTTCAACATTTTGAGTATATATGTTCGATGTGCTGAGTATACTATTTCTACATTTATACACAAAAATATTGAACTAGTTTACCTAAAATATTAAGTTAGATTTCCTAGATTATCAAGTCAAGGTTAATATAATATTAGATAATTTATAAAATGTAAAAAATCATTAAATATTAAACATAATGGTTTGAATAAAAATGAAAAGAATGGAAAGGAAAAAATACCTTACTATATTGTGATCGGGGTTGAATAAGCAATTGGATTATGTGATGGCAAGTAAGCTATTTTCCACATAGGAGGTCTCATCGTCACTCTCTCAACACAACTCGTCTCCACCTTCAATTTCAATGGTTCCACCTCCATCCTACATTCCTACCTCCATTTCAACCTTGTTTCCTATGGTAGTGGTGTAGCCACACCAAGGCAACAACCTCCGTCACTGATTGCCGATCTTATTGCATCTTTTATTGCCTCGATGTCCTTCTTTCTCATGTCTTCCCTTTTGTTTTTTTATCGACCCTCCCTTTTATTTAACAACTTGCATTTGCCTTATCCTCCTCCGATCCATTTTTAGTTATTTGTGTATCACACAACATACTTCTTTTAGTATCCATATGTTGGTGATTTTCTAGAATTAACTAGCATGAATGATTTCCTTGTCGGTTATTTTTTTAGAAAATAAAATATGTATTAATATGCCTATGTATCAATAGATAAACTTAGCTATTAATTATTATAAACCTGATGAGACACAATCAAAAAACAAAAAATTCAACAAAGTAAAAGAGTTTTTTTTTATAAAACACTAGCCATTGGAAGAAAAAAGAAGTCCATCAAAACAACTTGAAGGACATGGCTTCCTGATTTTATTTGCATTCTTTCCTCTTCCTTTTGCAATATAGCCCAGAAGTGAGTCCAATGTCTTCTTTGGAAAAGCACCTGGAATCGAGAGAAAACTTGTACATCGTTAAAATTTGTATCGTTTATACTTAACTAAATTTCCCAACAAAAAAAAACACAACTGTATAAGTTTGTTATTGTCTACCCTTGGAACCCATTAAACATGTGGTGTACATTTATATCACAAGACAAATTGAAGAAAACATGTACAACTCTTCAGAGAAGTTTAATGTTAGGGCAATCGATGTTGAATTGTTTCATTGGTATTACCAAAGCAACACTTTACACTCCTTTTTCAATTACCTTTTCGCTAAATTATCTTTAGTTAGGATCGCATCTTTAATCATGTATTATATAAAAATCTTTATTTTAAACGCCCCTATTCTCGGTATATATACCCTGGTGGCTCCACAACCCCTAAACCATAAAGTCCTATAGTCCTCTCTATCTCTTTTCCTCTCCCTCGTGCTCTCCTTGCGAGACAGCCGACCCTCCCTACATGCGCAGCGTGGCCATCATATCATTCACTTCTTATCATCGCATCCCCATTCCCCAATATATTTCTTATGCTTTTTAACATTTTTTCGTAGTCCTTTTAAAGTTTACGAGAACACTAAATTTATGTTAATGATGACGAAATCGGTGGTGCTGATATGATATCTGAAGTCAAAAAAGGAAATCATTCACGCGTGCCACATCACCAGTTGTTACGTGGTCTGGCATACGTACTAGAAATCATCCAAGTGTAAGGCCATCTATATATATATATATATATATATATATCGATGCCAAATAATGCTTGCACCCTTTGCTGCAGCAAGCACACAACATGTCGATCATTTGTCAACTGATGGGTAGCCACATGTTGAATGGTTAAATTAGCTGATGATCAAAGATCCAGCAATTCAAAATTTAAATATATGAAACAGACATCACTCATCGTTAGTTGTGCTCCTTGGTGTCCATGACATCATTTGTGTAGCTTGTGGGACAATGTCCTAGGTCGTCTATGCATGTACTCCTGTATAGTCCGATATATATAAATATAAATATATGCATATCCGTGGGTTTTGCTTTGAGTACAAGGCAGTAGGCCCCAATTCAACTTCATTATTAACTACTGGTTGATTTGGTGAGTTAGTAATTAAGCAGCTATTAATGTAATCCACGTACTCCTTTTGCTTCAGCGTAGGAAGCAACAACATATCTGCAGCTGGTCAAATGTACACAGCAGAATATTCTTTATCAGTCTTGTGGGTTAAGCATATATATAATCCGAGGATAAGCAGATGCTTTCACACGTACGTAACGCATGTTCCACAAGCAAAGGGCAAATACGTACGTGCGTGCCTTAATTATTCGCATTACGTCGCAGAGAATTATTGGTAATATAATGTAGAAAAAGTACAAAATCAGGTAGACCGAGCGAGTCTTCATTCCATCACTTCATTTCATTGGATCGGAGCCAATAAGACAGTTGGGCCTTTTAGCCTTAGTGTATAAAAGTTGGGGACATATATCCACTGAGAGTTTTCAAAAGAAAAATCTGCATGTATGTGTTATTTTTCTTCAGCAAACTTTCATATCTCATTTAAATTATTAGTTTGGTCATTTTCACATGGCTCACTAACTCTTCTATAGGTTGTATTGTAGTTATTGACAAATCCTCGTATTGCATAACATTCAGAGTGTGCCCATCGCCATTTATGGATAAGGCTGGGTTTCTTCTTCCAAGTTCCAACTTGCTGCGAGCCTGCGATAGCTATGTGTCTCTCTCCATCTAGCTACTTGCCCTTTTGGTTTAGTGCAATGAACCGGGGAGGAAAACCCAAGCTTTCAGGGAACAAAGCAAATAAAAGACAAGACATTGCTCTCGGATTCGGCTGGTTTGACACTCCAATTCTGGCACTTCTACCAATCTCTTTCCCCGGAAACCCTCGTGATCAATGGACAATGGTACAAGTCGCATGTGATCAATTAGGCACCTGGTGGCCTTGCATTAATTCAATTCCATGATCGAGATTATTTCTCAATAACGAAAAGAGTAGGTATAACATATATGTGCCTGTATTTCACATTTGTACAGTAATTGTCGTTAGTGATTTCAACAAATCCTAGCAAAATTGTGTTATTAATCAATCATTATACTGAGAAAACGGTACCTATAAGAAATTATGTTCGTGAATCATATCCATCCAAAATTCAAACTATGTAGCACTTCATTCACATATGTACTGAAAGAGATTTAACTATCCCATGGAATTTTATTCAACAATAAATGTGTTCTTACATGTTACAACCTAGTACCTATCTGCTAGTTGCACGCATTAACACTACATCTAAAATCAGACCTAACTATATAGTGACATCGTCACTGTAATTTGCTTCCTAATACATGTATCTTTACAATATACAATACTTTGGTGTACATTATATCTAATCGATAAATGATATATAAATCCCTCCGCGTAAATACTAATAATCAAATAATCAATATTCTTTTCCTAGCCCTAATTAATTAGCAGTGAGGGATCAGAGCACACGCATGCGTCATATTCTGTCCGGCAGAGAAGTCTGGCCCGGCTCAAACACGGAGGAGAAGGCGTTGTTGACAGCCATGGAGGATGCTTGATCACTCATCATCACCCTCTTGTTGGACGATGCGTGTAGCATATTCAAACTCAGGTCACTGCTGCAGTAATCCTCCATGAATCGCCTCTTGTGCGAGCTCATCTCCTGCTGCTGCGCCGAGGAGCTGCTAGCTGCAGCCTCGCTGTTAGTGACGTAGAACCTGCCGGCGTCCACGCCGAGCTGCGCTGCCGTCGTCTCCGGCGCCGGCGGCATGCTCTCGAAGAGCTCGGACACGGCCGGGTAGTCCACGAGGTAGTCCGAGACGGAGGCCGGCGGGCCGGCGGCGCGTACGCGGCGAAGATGTCGTCGACGGAGACGGAATCCTCCCGCTGCTGCCGGCCGAGGTCGACGCCGCCGCCGTCCATGGACGACGGCTCGTCGTGCGACGGCGACGAGTACAGCTGCGGGATGGTCTTCTTGTAGATCCGGCACAGCACCCAGTCATCCAGCTGCATCCATCAACGACACACAGTAGAGGGTGATCAGTGATTGCTCAGGCATTTTCAGGGCAGGCACACGTGTCTTGAAGATTGAAGCTAGGGTCATCAGCCAGTGTGTGTGATCAGCACGGCAATTATTGGCAGTGGTGAAAAGCCACACAGATAGTATATGTATATTGCATCTAGTCTCTATCGCTCGAGCGAATTGAAGTAGTCACTCTCATGGAGGAGGGCAGAACATCTGAGGCGTTAAAGAAATGCAGTGGTTGATTGACCACGGGAACTTGCTTAAAGAAACTGCATTTCCGTTCCTCAAGAATTGTTGTAAAATAAAATGAGATGGTGAAATGGACGTTTTTGTTTCTCAACTACTGCCAGGGGCTCGATTTCGTCTCTGGAGACTTATAAAGTGGTCATTTCGGTTCTTAAACTTTTCTTTTGAGGTCAATCTTGTACCTCATCCTACATGGCATGTCCTGCTGTCATGCACGCCGTCTCCTACTTTGATTGGAGTTGTGGGCATCCAAAAATGGCGTTACAAATTAAACATGTCTTTGAATTTTTTTAGTGAAGCATCTAATTTCTTGTAAGTCTTAGAAAAAATATTACATAGCTTGGCATGCCATGTAGGATAATGGATGAAATTGAATTCCAAACAAAAGTTTGAGAATTAAAATGGCCAATTTTATATTTCAGGGACAAAATTAAACCTTGTTCTAAGGTCGAGGGACGAAGATGACTATTATGCTGACTAAGATCCAATTATAGTTATTCTTTTTAAAATAAAGATTTTATGAATTATTTTGAACATTTTCATCGGACCATTTCAACATCACGAAATTACCATTTCATCATTTTGCCGGAAAGCGTTGAGCCTAGATTTCTCAAAATATTGAACTATGTATAGATACATAAATAAATGTCGAACTTTGTTCTAGTGGGCTGTAGGGTTCTCAGTTGCCCACGTTCATGGGCTAAACTGGTATTTTTAGACGTGTACAAACTAAATTCTGTATACTCCGTAGAAGATACTCCCTCCGTATCGAGATATTGATCGCTGCTGACTTTTTTCTACAACTTTGACTATTCATCTTATTCAAAATATTATGCAAGTACTATCCATTTTATTTGTCATACGCTTTACTATTGTAGATACTTTAAGCTTGATTTACCCTTTTGCATATTTGCGATATTTTTTTGAATAAGACGAATGGTCAAAGTTGTTAAAAAAAGTCAACGGCGATAAATATTTCGATACGGAGGGAGATACGGAGGGAGTAGATTAGGAGAGATCCCATGGACGCCGCGAGCCTCCGACGAAATGGGCAGCCCAGCCTCCCTAGTCCCCCTACGACACGTAACGCCCCGTGCCCGTGTGCTAGCCGGACTCCGTACGTGTTCCCAAGCATCGGGAGAGAGGAGGATTAGAGCCGTCGGATTTTGCGGCCCGGAGCAATCCATCGGTGTTGGTGTCGTCGGAGAGTCCAGGCCGACTCCGACCACGACACGACCACGCCAAAACCAAACCAACCAGCGGCATTTTAAATGGAGATCTCCTAGGTTTCCTCGTCAAGTTAAAACCCCATCGATCGCCGCCGTCCTCTCGTCGTTCCTCGTCGTCGGTCATTTTCCGACCAACATCGTGCGACGATCGCTTTGGTTGGTTATTAGTTTGTCGATCGAGGGAGGCCGGTGTCCATGGCTGATCACCAGCCGCCGGACGACAAGCCCATGGCAGATCACCAGCAGCAGCATCCGGACGACAAGGCCATGGCCGATCAGCACCATCCAGACGAGAAGAAAACCAAGTCCATGGTGGTGGTAGATCATCATCAGCAGCAGCCACCACCGGACGAGAAGCCGAAGACCATGGTGGCAGTGGTTCATCAGCAGCCGCCGGCACCGGAAGAGAAGCCGAAGCCGAAGCCGCCGAAGCCCATGGCGGATCATCATAAGCAGCAGCAGCAGCAGCCACCACCGGACGAGAAGCCCGTGACCATGGTGGCAGTGGTTCATCAGCAGCCGCCGGCACCGGAAGAGAAGCCGAAGCCGAAGCCGCCGAAGCCCATGGCGGATCATCATAAGCAGCAGCAGCAGCAGCCACCACCGGACGAGAAGCCGAAGACCATGGTGGCAGTGGTTCATCAGCAGCCGCCGGCACCGGAAGAGAAGCCGAAGCCGAAGCCGCCGAAGCCCATGGCGGATCATCATAAGCAGCAGCAGCAGCAGCCACCACCGGACGAGAAGCCCGTCGTCGTCACGGCGCCGGCGAGGTACCCGGTGTCTACCGCCGCGCCGGGGACGCCCTCGGCCCGGCCCACGGCGGCCTGCTCCGCGAGTTCGCCGCCGCGTTCCTCCCGGGGGAGGAGGAGTGGGCGGCGCAGGAGGAGGCGCGCCGCCGCCAACTGGCGCCCAACCGCAAGCGCCCTGCGCCGCCGCCGCCGGCCTCCCCTCCGCTCGCCGCCGACAAGAAGCCGCCGCCTCGCGCCGACGACGGCAACCACCAGTACGATGGCCGCGCCGCCGTCGTCGCCACGATGGAGATCGTCAAGAGCAAGAAGCGCCGCGCCGCCGACGACGTCTGCAACGGCGTCGTCGTCCAGGAGAACGGCGACAAGAAGAAGAAGAAGCCACGCCGGCGCAGTGCACCCACCCCCTCACCGCCGCCGTCGCCGTCGCCGTCGCCGGAGGCGATCGAGGAGGCGAACAAGAGGCAGTTCCGCGAGTTCCGCAAGCTCACGGTGTTCTACTCGGACTACACGGACCTGGTGGAGACGATCACGCGCGCGGAGAAGCTGCTGGACGCCGCCGCCGCCGGCGACGACGGCGGCCGCGGCGGCGGCGGCTTGCCGGCCACGGTGGAGGAGCTGTTCCCGCGGCGGGGGAGCCGGGAGTACCTCGGCAAGTTCTACGCCGGCCGGTGGGGCGACATGATTACTATGCTCGAGGGCGGCAAGAGCAAAGTCATGGCGCTCAGGTTTGTGCTGGGCAGCCTCCGGGACAAGGAGGAGGAGGCCGTCGACGAGGAGCGGAGGCGGCGGTGGCTGCACGACAAGGATCGCGCCGCCCGGAGGCTCGTCGGGCTCCTCAGGGACAGGGAGGAGGAGGAGGAGCGCCGGCAGGACGGCGGCGGTGGCGGCGCCGGCGCGTCGGGGCAGGGCGCGTGTCACCGGCGATGACGTCGTCGACTTCGAGTGTGGATCGGACACGAGATGACACGACATGATGATGATCGGGGTTAACGTACGAACGAACCAGATTAACTTGCTCTACAAAATTTCTTTGATCATCGGCGGTGATTGCAGAGGTTTGTAAATAGTAGTATGCTTTTTTTTTCTTCTTTTCAATTGTTCTATTTTAGCGTATTGGCTTGTTAATTATGAAAGCAAGGGGAGTAGTGCTTCATTTTAAAGAGAGAGATAGAGAATGAGAGATACACTGGCCAGAAAGGAGAAACACAGCAAAAGAAACACTAACATTAACATGAAACTGAAATGGAACTCTTCAGACTGATGGGAGTGCCATGTTGTCCAACACTGTCCATTCATTCTTTCAGGAAACACATATCGTATATTTACATGGAAAAGCTAAATCAAATAAGTCGTTTCTCAGATATATAAATGATTTCGGAACTTCTAGCATGGGTGGTTGGTCCACTGTGGACACTCAAAAACATTTCACGTCTAGGATTTACCATTCTATAAAGAACTAACATGCGTGCTTTGAAGTCATTTTTCATTTTCTACCATTCCCTAAAAAAAAAGACATATATTCCCATTTCCCATCTCCTAAAAAAAAGACATATATTGCCACCACGGCACCACACATTGGCGAACACTCTGCCTTGAAATGTAAAGATCACCGACTCAACATATTATAGTAGCATATATGATAGAAAATGGTGGCCGAATCATTTGTGAAATCTGTTAAGGTTCTAGCCTATGGTTTTTCCAGGAAAAGGTTCATTTCAATACCTTGAATAGAACTTTGTCCATTTTGAACAAAATGTTGTTCCAATCTGCTGCCTAACTATATTTCCTTTTTCCGCATACAAGTTGAGCTTTATTTTAAGCTTAAATTTTGTGAGATAACGAAGGACATGATATGCTATATATGTTATAAAATTACTTCAAGAATTTCAAACATAAGTTATGGTGTCCTACATTACTTTAGAGAATTTGGACTTAAAACTCAAAATGCATGTGAGGAAATGAAAAAAAAGGACAAATAGCTTTATAGGTTTAGTCGTTTAGATTGGGCCAATTGAAATAGTATATCACACTTTTCGCTCTTAAAGAAAGAAGTTTACTTTGCCATTATTGTCTCGTACAATTGATCATCACACTTGTCTCAGTTTTAGCCGAAACTTATGAGATGTTTTGTGTTTTGCTGATTTTTTTAGGACACTAGCATGAATGCACGTGCGGCACACACGTTTATTGATGATATATATATATGTACTAAAACAGTATCACTTGAATGGAAAATTCAGATTCAATGCACACTCCAAAGTCAGTGGAGACATTTTCATTCATTCATGAAAGTGCATACATACAGATCATTACATAAAGTTCAACCCATGTTGGACTTTCCATACAACACAATGCATATACCAATCACACACACAGCTATTAGACATTTCAGCAAGAGAACAATGTTCCTAGCAAGTTCTGTCAGCAAGTCCAGCTTCTGCAAATAAACTTGATCACCAGCCATGCGAAGCGTTTTTAAAAATACTTTATATTCGCTCTCTCATGTATAGAGAGTTTTAAATATTCTCAAATGTAGATGCACATCCTTTTTGAGATAGTTGGTCTTTATTTATATGATAAAGACTCTCCAATCTATTGTTATTAGCAATACGGGACAATTGTGTATAGACGTGGTTACAAATGTGGGTATATCATGAGCAGGTGGGTCCGCGTGGGTATGGGTACAATCTTAGGTGAAAAAAGTTTCGCATTTTGTACTGTTTTCCCACATTTTTCCACGTCTTCCCACGTCCTACGACTCGACAGGTGGGCCCTTTGTGAGGGGTGGGGTGGATTTTTCGGGTGAGAAGTGTTTTCAATTCTCTAGGATCGTTTTAGTATGGATTTGTGTTTTGCTGATGACAAAAATAAAAGCATCTTCGAGTGCCAATAGGTCTCGGCCGAAGAGGCCGGGCCGGGCTACATGTCATTGATTCACACAAAAGTTTCTGATCTCACCGGCCTTCCCATTAGATTTTCTAGGCCGAAATGTGTTGGGGTTGGGGATACAGAAAGAAAAAGGAGAAGTATTGGAAGGACAAACAACAAACGTGTTCGTTGCATTTTTGTCGTGCTCCTCTCGCTTAATGGACCTGATCTTGGGCTTGGACTCTTGGGTTGGGCGTTGCCGCATGGGCCACGGTAACATGTCGGCACGTGTTCAGATCCCGGAGAAGAAGAATGCATTTGGGCCGTAGTATTATGGTTTGGTTTATCTCTCATGGGCTCAACGATCCCATCTCTCATTCTTATAAACATCATTTTGAGTGAGAGTGAGGCTTGTTGAGTACAGTAGTAGATTTACAGCTTGAGATAGAAATTCTTATATAGTATAAAAAATATTTTTCCAGTTGGATGAATACCTTGAGTAGATAAACGCATAAATATAATAGCACTTGATAGTTGATATAGAACAGATCACTACTTAACAATTCAGCAATTTTTCTATCGGATACATGAAACAGTTTATAGCACGTACTGTACATGCCGTAACTTGGTCGATCCGTTTCGGCCAAAGATGGCGTCACGTTTGCACATAGTACGTTAGAAATGCATGGCCTGAAAACGACCACTCGACCATACAAAAATCAGCCAGAGGTCCATCTTCTTCGATTCCTGATCGTACGTGATCGACGTACGTCGACCTGAATGAAAGTAACGTAAGTGACCCCATTGGCTGCTTCATTCATTCATTCCTTGGCAAGGAAGAACCTCGTCGTCGTCATCGTATCTATACATCATATCATTATCTTTAGGGGCCTTGATATATAGCCAGTCGTGGTCGAGCTTAATTTGATTACAGGGTACGGTTTCTTTTTTCTTTTGTTCAGAGGAGAAACTCAATGATGCTTGCTTTGTTTGTTGTTTAATTCATTTGAAGCTTAGTAAGAAATCAACGATGTCTTGATCCCTAAATTAAGGCCTTGTTTAGATCTCAATTCCCCACCCCCAAAGTTCCTCAAAGATTCCCATCACATCAAAACGTCATAACATGCATTGAGTACTAAATCTAGATGAAATAAAAAATCAAGTGCACAGTTTTGTTGTACTATGCAAGACGAACATTTTGAGCCTAATTAATCAATTTTTGGACAATTTTTTACACAAACAAACGAAATGCTATAGTGACACAATGGTTACGGCGTGACCTGAAAACCCCAATCCCCCACCCTCCATTCTCCATCTAAACAAGGCCGCAGCGAAGCATCAGCCGTATCACTGGCTAGAGAATTTACTTTCACTTCAACAAAACACATCAACTTGAAACCAAGTCTAACTCAGTATGGTCATTGATGACGTAAGTAAGATTCTTTGCAGGGCAGTCGACAGTGTTGTCCTGCTGCCACAAAGGAAGAAGATTCTTTGCAGACTGAAGGAGACGGGACCTATTCCTTAACGCGCACTTTGGCTCAACAATGAACGCAGTGCAGTGTTCAACTCGATCGAATACAATTTTATATACTCCCTCCGTCCCAGTATATAAGCATTTGTAGGATTCAAATTTTGTGCTAAAATATAAGCATTCTTACAAATAAGATAAAATTTTGTGGGTTGGTGGGATGGATAGAGAGTTGATGGGTAGTGTAAAATGAGGGGTATAAAGATCTTTTAACAGTTCTGTTATTTTTTGAGTTTGAATAGTTGAAATGCTTATATAGTGAGACGGAGGGAGTATATCTAACCAATCTTATCACTTGCGTTGGTGTCACCAAGTGACACTTGAGTAGATAAACGCGCGAGACCGCAGTTTAATTTCCCACCGCATGCAGATTTCTAAGTGCCAGCTTAGTCGTCTGGTCGTACAGCGAGAAGAGAAGAATAAATACAAAGTGGATTAACGACTGCATTATCTCCCGACTCATCAACTGTCAATACCGTGATCCAGCCTGAGACTCATCATGCCGTTGCTTTTTTTATATAACATGCCGTGGCTGTGTTTAGTTCCAAAAAGTGTATGAGAAAGTTTGGAAAAAATGTCACATCGGACACTGTAGCGTACTGTAGCACATTTCGTTTGTTTGTGGTAAATATTGTCCTATCATGACCTAACTAGACTCAAAAGATTCGTCACGTCGTGTACATCAAAACCATGCAATTAGTTTTTTTATTTACCCACGTTTAGTGTTCCATGCATGAGGAGAGAGATTTGATGTGATAGGTGGATAGTGATGTTTGGAGAGAGAATTTTGGGAATTTTGATGATGGGATGGGGAACTAAACACAGCCCGTGTAAGGCTGGAAGCTGCAAATCTGCAAATCCTGCATTTCCCAGACTTACATGAGCACTGAAAGTCTCAGATGAAGCACCGACAAAAATTTCAGTCGTTCTTATTTCATCGTTTGCAGGAAATTCAATTCCTCCGAGCAGGCTGTTTGCTCTGAAATTACTTTATTCGACAACGTCGGCCGGACCAGGGCATCAAACTTGCAATGCGGTGCATGATCGATTTTGTTCTGCATCTTTTCTGCCACCTGGCGTGATGTATATGGAATCATGCTTGCAGCTAGTTAAAGGATTTGTTCTCCCCGGCTCATCGTTTGCCAGCGATGGACAAGAATCCATATGCCACACTTTTTACACTTTTGTCAAACGAATCAGTCCATTTTTATGCCGATTTGATTGAGAAAGGTCATTTGCGTGCAGTTTTCCTCTGATCTACACACATGGTTTTCAACTTTTCATGGTCCATGGTGGATCATGCCGACGTGTGTGAAAATGTTATTGGTCCCGATGTTTCATTCTTTTTTGGTAGGAAGAATAGCATATACTAGCCAGGAGTTTGGGTCAGAAACGCCCTTCTGACTTTTCTTTTTATAATGAAGGAAAGACAATGCCCTTTTGTGCTTTGGCTAGTCTTCTAGAAGTACACTCTTATAGGGACGACTACGACTTCTTACAATCTTTATAGCCTTTGAAACAAATAATATTCTAAAATATAAGAATAGAAAAAATATAGGAATAAAAGTGTGCCTTATGCACTGTATGATCCGCATGACACGCTTCGGCTGGGGTGAGTCGGTGAGATAGCACAGTTAAGTGCTATCGTACTGCTACCAATGCACGGTAGCACACCTGAACTTACGTAAGGTTTTAATCTATCTATCTATACTAAAAGAATTCTAGAGAATTAAAAACACTTCTCACTCAATATACCCACACCCACCCCTCACAGAGGACCCACCTGTCGGACTGTATGACGTGGAAAGACGTGGAAAAATATGAAAAAAACAGTGCAAAATATGAAACTATTTTCACCTGAGGCTCTACCCATACCCACGCGGACCCACCTGCTCATGATATACCCATATTTGTAACCATGTCAATACACAATTATCCCATATTGCTAATAAACAATAGATTGAAAAGTCTTTTCCATATAAATAAAGACCAACTATCTCAAAGATGATGTGCATCTACATTTGAGAATGTATCTAAAGCTCTCTATACATAAGAGAGCGAATATAAAGTATTTTTAAAAAACGCTTCGCACGACTGGTCTGTTTACCATGGTCCACTCAAGTGATATTGTTTTAGTACATATGTGTCATCAATAAACGTGCGTGCCGCACGTGCGTTCATGCTATTATTAGATAAGGTTTTTGAATTTTGTTTTTCGTTTTCGAGAAATTTTTGGTCACATGAATTAACTGTAACACTCCGCCCTTCAAAAGGGCTCCGCACAGCCCTTCCGAAAAGCGTGCACGAGTATACATAGCATTCTAGTTACACTTTTATCGTCGCTTCGTGTAAAAGAGTTAACCGAAAGGTGTTATGACTGGAAGACAAGATCTTATAAATTGACTCAATCCTTACTAAACTAGCAATATAGCACTAAAGATGTACATCCCGCACTCATGCACCTCTACTTGGCTATACAAACTAGGCCGGGCGTGACATTAACAAAATTCATGATTCCAAAAAAAATCAATAAAAAAATTGGTCAAATTTGTTGGAAAAAATTCATGATTTAAGTTTATGAACCCGTTATTAATAACCCTACTGAATAAATGTTTCCATGAATGGCAATAATACAGTGGTGGTCTGCTTCCATTCTCGGCAGAGCGAGCTGCGCTGCGTGTTCGAGCCACGCTGGCTGTATATTACTAGTTTTCTTTCAATTCAGGTTAGCCCCGAAGGAAAACGTGTAAACCAATTTGACGATTTAATTTGTAGTATAAGTTTGTGCGCCTCATATCAGGAGGTTCTTTTTGAAATTTGGCGAGCATGGAGACTCGTGTCAGAAAATAAATGATCTTCCCTAGCTGTTAACATATAGTATATGGACGTACGGATGATGCAGATGGGGGCCAGTATTTAATAACTATATAGATACAACAAATAAACGCACCAGATATCATTCCGTAAGCCCATGATCAAGCTCATCTCTGCCATGGCGGCAGCGGCCGCCTTGCCGATGACATTCACCAGCATTAAAAACGCTTCGCACGACTGGTCTGTTTACCATGGTCCACTCAAGTGATATTATTTTAGTACATATGTGTCATCAATAAACGTGCCTGGCGCACGTATGTTCATCTATCCTAAAAGGATTCTAGAGAATTGAAAACACTTGTCACCCAATATACCCACACCCACCCCTCACAGAGGACCCACCTATCGGGCTGTAGGACGTGGAAAGACGTGGAAAAATATGGAAAAACAGTGCAAAATATGAAACTATTTTCACCTGAGACTCTACACATATCCACGCGGACCCACCTGCTCATGATATACCCGCATTTGTAACCATGTCAATACACAATTATCCCGTATTGCTAATAAACAATAGATTGGAGAGTTTTTCTTCATATAAATAAATGCCAACTATTGAGTTTTGAGAATATACGTAAAGCTCTCTATACATGAGAGCGAATATAAAATATTTTAATTAAAAGCGCCTCGCACGGCTGGTCTGTTTACCATGGACCACTAAAGTGACATTGTTTAGTACCTACATGCCATAAATAAACGTGCATGACACATGAATTAAGACAAATGTATAAAAGAGAGTTTATCACACGCGTGCCGTGAGGGCAGCATTGCAACTATATTTTATATGTTATGTGTTTGATCTGATTTATTTTATACATATGCGTGCGCACATATGCCTTTGCTAGTCAAAAAATATGAGCCAATAGATGTTCTTGTTCTTTAGCATCATGTAAAAAGGCTAGCTTTGGGTCGGCGAGATCTTACTATATATGAACTCCAACATTCCTTGCACACGCACTTACACAGTCAAGAAAAAGCAATCTTTGTTCGCCTGAGAGAGGGAAGAAAAAGAAACCGCGTGCCCCTTCCCTTGGACCTGAAGGAAGAAATCTGCACTTATCTGTGAGCACGAAGTTTTGCTGAAAGTTCAGTATATGTTCAACACGTACATCACCATTTTCTACCAACAATGCATGAACGCCACAAGAAAACTACACGTCGGCTATGTTTAGTTCAAAAACGGAATGGGAAAATTTGACGAAAACATCACATCGGATACTGTAGCGCACTGTAGCACTTTTCGTTTGTTTGTGATAAATATTGCCTACCATGACCTAACTAGGCTCAAAAGATTCGTCTCGTCGTGTACATTAAAACTATGTAATTAGTTTTTTATTTACCTATGTTTAGTGTTCCATGTATTAGGAGAGAGATTTGATATGATTTGAAGTCTCGGTCACATCATCAAACTTCTAAAAATTCTCTCTTCAAACTTCACTATTCACCTATCACATCAAATCTCTCTCCTCATGCATGGAGTACTAAACGTGGGTAAATAAAAAAACTAGTTACATGGTTTTGATGTATACGACGAGACGAAACTTTTAAGCCTAGTTAGGTCATGGTAGGACAATGTTTACCACAAACAAACAAAAAGTGCTACAGTATTCGATGTGACTTTTTCACTTCACTTTTTACCTTTTTCCAAGAACTAAACACCCCCTTTAAGGATTTTAGTGGAAGTGAACACAGCCGTCCTGAAGACTGATTCCATCACAGTACGTTCACACTTGGCAGGTCATGGTCATGGAACCTTCCATTCGTACTTGTCAAACATACCCGTGTTGGCACTAGGTGAGATCGACTTGAGTTTCCACTGATGGTTGAAACGATTGATCAGCAGTCACCGTGTAGGAAAGCGAAGATTAACTGACGCATTGTCTCTACTGTGTCAAAGTGCTACTAATACATACAGTGCTAGAATTGTAAGAAAGGGGATAAATTGCCACAAGTAAAAAGTGCTAGTACTTTAAGTACTTTGGTAAACACGGAAACTGTCACGGTTTTCACAAGTTTACAAACACAAAACTAAACGAAAAGGGTGATTGTCAATCCTAGTATATGCATCTGATGCATTTGTTCCACCGACACGCACACACGCCGAAAGTGTGCGAAGAACTGACATAAGTTTCAATCTGAACAAGTGCTGGTTCTTCACCCTTTGATTCATCAGGGCATCTCCGAACGATCCTTCTCTTTCAAGAACGTCTGGATCAGAGCATCAACTTGCAATCTGACGATCGATTTTGATCTGCACCTTTCTGCAACCTGCTGCTGCTGGCGATGCTGGAGGAATTTCGATGACAGCAAGTTAATGGACTGATTCTCCGGTCCATCTCTTGCCGGCCACAGCTAGCTGGAGAAGGAAGGATCCACACACGTCTGATGTATGTAGTTATGCTCGATGTTAGTTGTCAAAGGGCCTTTTTCTATATGCTAGTTTCAGTAAGGTCGGTCCGCGTTGCATCTTTTATATATCCTGACTGATGAGAAGAATGGCATCTTTCCGGCCTTGCAAAACTTTATTCGAGGGGCAGCAGCGACCTAAGGTATAGCAGCATGCAGGTCAAACATAGCTAGGGTTGTTGCAATGGTGTGCCAACATCCAAGGATACCTAAAGTACAGACTGAAACAATAAACATTTATTTTTCTCGTTCTGAAGAGATGAGCTTGAATGGTATAACTCCCTCCCCATTCACTGTACACATATAGTTGTTTAATCGTATGCACCGAATCTCATTTTGGGTTCGATTCCTGTCTCAAAATAAGGTGCGCTCTTGCTCTAGTGGTGAGGCATCGATTTTGGAGCTACACCTCATCTGAGGCTTCGATTTCCACCTGCCACTGGAGAAGGCCTAAGCCCTAAGGTATAGCAGCATGCAGGTACCTTCTCTGCACTTTGGTTGTCGTCAGCATTACTGCCGTTTCTGTGAATTGTCATAATGGCCCTCTTTAGTTCCCGAAAAGGATTGTGAAGTTTGGCGAAAATACCATATCGGACGATGTAACTGTAGCACTTTTCATTTGTTTGTGGTAATCATTGTCCTACCATGACCTAATTAGGCTCAAAAGATTCGTCTCGTCGTTTACGTCAAAATCATGTACTTAGTTTTTTTATTTACCTACGTTTAGTGTTACATGCATGAGGAGAGAGATTTGATGTGATAGGTGAATAGTGGAGTTCGGAGAGAGAATTGATACGATACTAAACAAATTCAAAGGGAATAATTAACGTTCACATCTTGCAACTAAAAGCCCGTCACGTTTACGCCTGGCTGCTATATAGGACCGTAAGACTGCCCTCACAGATCAACACCCATCTTTTCTACGCACTTTGTCCTCAATCATGCGCACCCCGGAAAGGACTTCCCGATCGATCACCCATCCTAAAATTGCACCCCGGAAAGGACTTCCCGATCGGTCACCCATCCTAAAATTGCTCCTGACAAAACACACTTAACCCGAGAGTTCTTTTGAGATGAGCTTTTGAAAAAAAAGTTACAACTTATTGGTATGATTGGTATAGGTATTTTTGTCAATCTTATTAAGCCATGAGCCGTGACAGGCACCGTTAGCAAGATCAGCTTCTGCTAGCTCTACAGCCATCACGTGCATATATGCTTGGCGTGCGATGGCGACTTGGACTGCCGTATGCCCGTATGGGTTCATATATGCATGGGACATGCATCATCGACCCCATGTCACACATCTCACCGGCACTGCACATGCGTATAGTAGACTGGTAGGTGTGGTGGTACTCGACACGAAGAACACTACCCGGCGGCGTTCCCTTCACGCATGAGCAAGAGCGCAACGAGCAGTTGGTCAAAATCGTACTGCATGCAGGGCCGGGTCGCCAACACCAAGAGAGATGAAGATCGAGGAGGAAGAAAACAAAGGAAGTGCATGCTGTGCGCGCGTGGTCAGCACGCCGCAGCCGATGGCGACGATCGGTCGGCCGGTCCAGCCGGCAGCCACCGACCGGCCGCCGGTCATCAGCACCTGCAGCGTCGTCAATATAGATAGATTCCCTCTAGGAAAATGAAATCGGGTTCGTCGCTCGATCGCTCTGCATGCAGGGCCTGCTCTCACCTTACCTCGGCATAGAGAAAAAAAAGCTTCTGATTCTCTGTTTACTCTTTTGTTTATCCGCAAGTGTCAAATGTTTATTTGTTTGTTGCAGTACGTGCAGGCGTTTCATATCAAGCATGTACGTACTTGGTAGTTTCTCAAAGAAAAAAAAATGGCATGCACTTGGTAGTTTCTCAAAGAAAAAAAAATGGCATGTACTTGGTAGTAGTTGATAGTTTGGGCTAATTGGTCAAGAGTCAAGACTACAGGAACTGGTATTCCACATAATTAGGAAATAGTTGCAATTTTGAAATTATTTGACCAATAGATCGAGTTATATTCGTAGTAGACAATCTTCGCTCCCCCTCATTTGAACTGATGTGGGTGTAGGGACATTACGCGCCAACTTGCATGCTCCACAACGACCTACCAGCAGATCGAGAACGCTGCGCAAACTTTTACTATAGATGTTCGGTATTAATCTGAACAAACCCATGAAACATGGTAGACCAATTATTTTTCGCAACATTGAATAGTACTACAAATAAAGGAGGACGATGACAGCGGCAAAGGATTGGGTAGTGGGTACATACAATATATATATAAAAAAAAATCTAAAGAGGAGCAGCTAGTTTCTCCAACCGATGTCCCCGTAGTGCATCGTACTGCTCTCTGCCATGACTTTGTTCAAAGCACGCCATGAAGGTGTGCAAAGCTATCATTTCCAAGCAACGCAGACGCGGTACGATGGTCGGGGGCATGCATCACTCTTTATAGCTTTATTAGACACTGAAAATCACCCTTCAATGTTCATCAACATTATTGCGTTAAGCCCCCACAAACATGCATGGTTGGACCCACGTACGCGTACACAGGTGGTGGTGCAGTGGTGGTTTGGCTAGCTCTCATGTGTGTTCCGTCCAACGGTAAAATTTCCCAGACTAGCTCGATCGATTCCATCATGGCACAAGATCGAAAAAAAGATTTGCATTAAGGAAAAGAGAAATAGCATCTGAATCTGATGATGAGTACTCCCGAACTGATGAAGAAAATCCACAAAGGCCTTGTTATTGTTAAGATCCCAAAAGCAACTCCTAAATTTAATATGCAAATAAAGAAGATTTCTCGTCACATCAAAATGCCATAATATGCATAGAGTATTAAATGTAGATGGAATTAAAAACTAATTGCACAGTTTTATTGTACTCTGCGAGACGAACATTTTGAGCCTAATTAATCAATTTTTGAATAATTTTTCACACATACAAACGAAATGATACAATGACGCAATGATTATGATTTACGAAGTGACCCTCTCCTCTCAAATTTGGCCTCCTACATTTAGGCCCTGTTTAGTTCCCTTCAAAAGCCAAACTTTCTCTCTCCAAACTTCACTATTAATTCACCTATCACATCAAATCTCTCTCCTCATGTATGGAACACTAAATGCGGGTAAATAAAAAAACTAAGTACATGGTTTTGATGTACACGGCGAGACGAATCTTTTGAGCTTAGTTAGGTCATGGTAGGACAACGATTACCACAAACAAACGAAAAGTACTACAGTGTCCGATGTGACATTTTCACCCAATTTCATTCTCTCTTTTGGAGAACTAAACACTGCCTTCGAACTAAACAAAGGCCAAAGCCAGAGAGAGTCCCTAGCATGCAGCAACGGTCGGCCCCCGAGGCCGGGCGGGCGGGCGGCGGGTGGTCGCCGGCGCCACTCCATAGGTACGTACGTACGGCGGCGCAGGAGCCTCTGGCAGTGGCTCGCCGGCCGACCCGACCGGAATTCCAGCTCCCGAGCAGCAGCTGCAGCAGCCGAATCGATGGGTGCTGCTGGCCTGCTGGGGCCTTGCCATTTGCCAAGTTGCCATTGCATTGCATTGGGGAAAGGAAATATGCGCCGGCGTGGCGTGGCGTGGCGTGGCGCGCGCGCGTGCGTGCAGTCGTCGTCGTGCGCTGCATGCACTCCCGATGGAGAACGAGGACAGGACCACGTACGCCGTGCTGCTGCAGCTGTATGCAACGGTTCCCATTCGCTAGCCGTGGTTCGATTCCCACTTTCTCTCCATCCGCAGCTCCAACGGTCGATGACACTGGCCCGGCAATCTTCCGTTTCAAAAAACAATGGAAAGGGAATGGTAGTTTTACGTCGTTAATTTTGCTGATACGGCATAAGAGAGACAATGACATCAGATAAGTTTCTTCCCCGTCAAACTCATTTGGTATGGTTATTTAATTTTTAATCTAGATAAGTGTGCAATGAAGTTCTACATTGAGATTGATCCTATTATCGTTGGCACCGCTATGGTGGCCACATTTTTTTTATGTATTTAGGAGTATTTTTTATGTATCGTTGGCACACCTAAGGTGGCCACATTTTTATGTATTTAGGAGTATTTTAGAATTTAATAATGACCCTATATTCTTTCGGTGTTGAGTGGCGTGTTCATTATCAGTGATATATGTATGTGGTAACTTTATCGATCTCGAGATATCCGATTCAGTATGTAGAGATGCTCATAGAGACAGAGTTGCTTGTACGTGTTTATTTGTAACAAATTACTGATCGCAGATTTTGCACGACGAAAGAAAAAAAAAGAAATGGCCACACTTAAGCATACGACATTAGTGTCGTAGATTTGTTCATTCTTTCCTCAGCGGCGGAGCCACCAGTATGGCAAGTCATGGCGGCTGCCATACCTACTGCCAGTGACTCCTCTTTGGATGTGTGGTGGTGGCCGACGATGAGCAGAGTCAGTGAGATCTCGGCAAAAGAGGTTCGTCGTAGGTTGATTTTCATCCTACCTCCGCCACTACTCCTCTAGACCTTAGATTCTACAACAGAATGAAGCGAGAGTGCTGGTGGATGTATTCCCTCTATCCCTTAATATTTGTCACCGTTGGTTTCCGTGCCACGATTTAGATTCGATTTGTAGAAAATATATGCAACATTTTAATTCCCAAAAAATTGTTAAAAAACTAGATTCGGATATCTAATGATATTTATTATGTACTATAAATATTAATATATATTTTTATATTCAGTCAAAGTTGTTTCTCGGGAACCGCAAACGATCGATTAAAAAAAAGGGACGGAGGGAGTAGTACCATAGAGACGGTCCTCGCACCACAGTCCTCAAACCAAGCAACGGTTAAATGAGGACCAGTACCAACCATCATCGCCAGAATCTCAATACACTAATCATTCCTTCCAAAGAACACAAAGAATAATAACATAGCTGGCAGATAAAATTGCCCCGGGGCCCCTCCACACGAGAGGAAACAAGACATGATGGGATGGCGATTCTGATTAGTACCTGGCATGCTAACACGGTAGCTCACGATTGGCCGGCGGCAGGGAATCAAAATCATCGCCGTCATCGTCATTTGCCGTCGCCAGCTTACTCAATCCAAGACGTGATGTCATGTCACGCCAGGCCAGGCGTTCATGCGCACACACGCCTTCTTGTCTCCGCTAATGTCCCCCTGAGCTTTGGCTTTGCTAGCTTTATTACATTACATGTATACTAAATATAAGCATTTGTTGACTTTTTCTGTCAACGTTCGACCGCTCGTCTTATTCAAAAAATTTATGAAAATATTAATTTTTTTATTATGACATGTTTTATTATTGTATATATTTTAAGCATTTTATAATAATTTTTACATTTTTATAAATTTTTTGAATAAGACGAGCGATCAAACGTGATTCGCAGAAATCAAGAAATGCTTATATTTTGGGACGGAGGAAGTAAGGAGTATATATATATCTATATCATTTATTTGTCACCAGCCAGATAAAAAGAATCATCTTCACGCTGCACTAATGATGGTTTCGTAGCGTGAATGAAATGATATATATTCGACGAGAAGAGAAGAGATTGCATTATTGAACACCACCACGGCTGCTGTCTGTGGCTGGTGGCACACTGCTACATGGGCCCCCACGTCCGCGTGTCCCCCACTCGTGCGCAGGCCTCTGCGAACGTTGACCTGGCAGGGGCCCGCGAACCGGGGCGTGGGGCCCACCGGTCAGACGGCACGGCGAGATACCATTGGCTAGCTGTTTGAGGGGTCTGGATGATACTTTCTGCGCTCCCCCAACGGTGGCCCTGGATCCACACTACAAGAATAACTCACATCCGCACCCCTCATATGCCTCGGTGCACTCAAGATCCGGTGCTAATGTGACGTTAGCACCGGGTGGGAAATTAGGGTGCCCCCGGAAACACTTTAGCACCGGTTGCTAACATCAACCGGTGCTAAAGACCCTTTCGCACCGGGTCGTGTTACGACCCGGTGCTAAAGACCCTTTCGCACCGGGTCGTGTTACGACCCGGTGCTAAAGACCCTTTCGCACCGGGTCGTGTTACGACCCGGTGCTAAAGACCCTTTCGCACCGGGTCGTGTTACGACCCGGTGCTAAAGGGGGTGTCATATAATACTACAAAAGAAAAGCATCTTTTATCTCATCACATGTGTAGTGTAGGTGAGATGGTTAGGTGGGTGTACGCGTGCGAGCCAAGAGGTCTTGAGTTCGAATCACGCAAATATGCAAAAATTTTTTGCTAGTGCCCCCACCTTTAGCACCGGTTATTTTACCCGGTGCTAAAGGTGGCACCCTTTAGCACCGGAAGATTGGTACCGGGTGGGAAACCCGGTGCTAAAGGGGGTTTCCCACCCGGTGCCAATGTGCATGATTCTGGTAGTGCCACTTCATGCTGAGGCCGAAGCATTGGCTCTTGCAGCCAAGGTCGTTTCAACTTTGCAGTACCAAACTATGAACTACTTCACAGATAGTCAAATTCTGGTGTCAAACCTTCTTAGGGACGACCCAGTAATAGAAGCCACTGATTGGAGGACAAGAGGCTCTATAGCAACATTCCTACAAGACAATCAACAAATATCATACACCTGCAACAAGATACCAAGGACTAGCAACAACACAGCTCACAGATTAGCGAGACAAGCCTTCCAAGATATCTCCTCTGCCTCTTGTCTGTATTCTTGCTATCACATTGATCACTTAGTTACACATTGTCCAGTGAACTCAGCTTTGAGCAACATCCAATGGGGCAACATTGTCCCAATTTCTGTAACCTGCTTATGAGGTCATGAATAAAGTTTCTTAAGTATCAAAAAAAAACGGTGGGGCTGGAATAGATTATCCATCCGCTACTACTCCTCAATTTTGTGCCGGGATCTTCTGTACGTGGCTGTCAAGCTATTTACTTGTGTTTATTCACTTATTATTATCGGCCATAACGACGTTATCATAGTACGTATAAGCAGTCTATATTGTGCGTCCCTTAAAAAAAACTAAAGGAAACTTATCCAACATTATTATAACGATATATATAATGGAAAATGTGGATGAAAATTTTTTCCACACCTTTTAACTAATAATTAAGGGTATTAAATAAAGCCAGTTTACAAAACTACCTTCACAATATTGGAGTATTTCGCGAGACCTATCTAACGATGCCTTTGACCGTACGATTAGAGGATGGTTACTGTAGCAAAACATGGATTAATTAGGCTTATTAGATTCGTCGCGCAAAGTTGTACTCATCTCTAAAAAGATTTTGTAAATAGATTTTATTTAATACTCTATGCATGCAAAATTCCTATTGAAAATTTTTTGCGGCTACCAAAGAAACAAGGCCAAGAGCCTTTTACTCGCAAGGCACCATGATGGTGACACGAATAGCTCCGTACCGAGAGGCATTATTATCTATCCAATCATCGATCACAAACTCTTAATTAGTCCATGCATGCAACCTCTTTTCTCTTTTTTTTTGGCGCCAAACGAAATGATTACGGGGGCTCGAAATCCAGCTCTGCACGTACGGAATATCCAGGGATAAAATCAGGGAGATACCAGGAGAATAAACATTATTCTCTTGGGTTATTCCTCCGTCTCATCCTCAAGCTGCTGCTGCAGCAGCAGAAGCTATTTCATTCTTTCACACAATCGCAGTTTGATCCAACCTGATTTGCTCACCTAGACCGCGTAACGTTCTTACGTTAAATTAAACCGGGCTCTGTGATGTGTGACTGTGAGTGTGACTGGCCTCCCCCTGTGTTGTGGGGCCCACGTTGGTGACGGAGCTTTCATGCATACGCTCCCCCATATTCTCCCTCGCCAACTGCAGATTCCAGCTTCACAGAGGCGGCTGCTGTTTCGTCCTGCCATTTGGAATGACAAGAATGCCCTTATACAAATATTTAAAATGGAATAAAAAAGGTAACCCTTGTTTGGTTGGCATTTGGAAGAGAAAAATAAGAATGTTGGACGACGACTAAGTCCAAATAGTTCAACAAAACCTAAAGCAGAAGCTAGCTGATGAAGGCTATAATTTTCTTTGCTTAAAGCGTGTGTTCCCTTGTGGTCATCGTAACTCGTAAGCATGACAAGGCATTAGTCGTAAATCATTAGGAGGACATTATATATTGAAAATCAAAGGGGAAAATTCCAAAAATGAACGACTAAAAATGATCTATCGGAATTGAGCCATAGCTATAAATTAAAATACCCGTAGAAAATAATAATCTGCCCATGGGTTGATTTTATAAAAAATAATAATTTAGTATTAAAACTGAGTTGGTGCGTTCAACCTAACAATGACGTGCTTCTTGGAGTTGTGGAGTAGCGTTGCATCGTCACAAACCATTGTTTAATTGGCATCAGATGCATGAGCGCATGATTATCTTGTGGTGGATAGAATGATTAGCAAAAAGCTAGGTAGAACTCAAATAGATGAGGTTAGCAGCCACATGCTGGATTAATTCGACTCTGCATAAAAGCACAGAAACTCTAGCAAGGACGCGAACAACTGAGCAACACTTAAGTTTTTAAATAGACTAAGTTAACACATATTTATCTAATTAAACTTGCTCAAGAAGGCAACGATCCTAATCGTGGCCAGCAATTATTGAGCATGCTAATTCAACAAAATGAGGAAGGGTGAAAAAAAATGTAGAGAAAGTGTCATCCTACATGCACACATAAACTCTGGCAAACTAATTCAAAAGAGCTCTAACTACAAGTAATGTGGAAATGTCGTGGCTGACACTTGAGATTCAAATATCTAAGTAGGCATTATGTCGTAATTGCAATTTATTCAATCTTACTAGAAGCAAGTCTATATCTTAGTCTTATGATCTGTTTGGCACAACTGTAGCTCCAAACTCCATACCAATTTTATATTTTTTATACTAAATTAAAGTACTTTAAATATTAATATTTAGTATAAATTATAAATAAAATGAATCATCTAAATACTTTCTATATACCCCCAAGATCCAATTCTATAATTTTTTAAAGCTCCTAATACCCAACTCCACGTAACTGCATACTCCAAGAATTAAAAGATAATAAATTTAAAAATCACAAAAATTAAACACGTACCAAACTCCACAGTAAGTTTTACGGAGTTGCAGCGGCCCTAATTACCTTCCTCTTTCAATGCGATAAGAAACACGTCATTACTCACCTCGAAACGGATCACATTTGACCATCATTGGACCGGTGGACCCCTAGGCCACGGAGAAACCAGCAAGTACACGGAAGTAACGTCACAGGTATGTAGTATAACGTTAAAACCCCAGGGGCAAATCCGTCTTTTCTCCACGGTCTCCCTCCAATTTAGCCGACCCCCCGCTTCCTCCCTCCCGTTCCGACGAGGACGACGAGGCCCCCCCTTCTCCACCTTGCTCCTACACGGCTACACGCGCGGGTACGCGGCAGCGCGAGCTCGCGTTCTTGCCACGATGGGCGCGCCGGGGATGGCGACGGCGGCGGGGAAGGCGGTGCTGGTGTACCTGGTCCTGTCGGGCCGGCTGTGCGGGGACGGCGACGGCGGCGCCAGCGCGGAGGACCGGCTGATATCGTCGGCCGTGTCGGCGGCGACGGCGGCGCGGGCGCGGCGGAAGGGGGAGGCCCGGCGGCGGCGGGAGGAGCAGGCGCGGGCGCGGCGGCGGTGGCCCGAGCGCGCGCCCGACGGGTGGGGCGAGGCCGCCGCCGTCGCCGCCCGCACCGTGCGGTTCACCTGGGCGGAGACGCTCGGCAAGTGGGCCCTCGGGGAGGTCGCCTTCGGGATCAAGTACTACATGCGGCAGCAGGTGCGTGCCCCCGCGCCGCCGCCGATCGCCGGCGCCGTGTGCTGCTACTAGTACTAGAAGCTGTAGCACCCTGCGCCCTCTCTCCCTTGGCCCCATTGTCGCGCGCCGCCGTGAAATGTCTAATTGGTTCTTGGCGTGTTCTTGGATTTTTTTTTAAAAAAACTTTTTTGGGATGGCTTGATTAGTCTTGGTGGTGGTGGTGATTGACTGATTGGTTGCTTCCGCGGTAGTTTTCTGGGTCAAGATAGGTTGTCGCTTTTTTCCATTTTTTCTTTATCCCGTTTGAAGACCGCGAAAAGGAAAATATCTCATAGGAAGGATCGATTTTGCGTGCAAGAAAAGATGGGGGAAGGGCAGGCCTTTTTCGTCCCCATTTGGCTGCCCAATCTGTGCGAGGATTCCTTTTCTCCTGGTCCGATTTTTCGTCGCGATTTACGCTGAAGGGTAGGACTTTCCTTGTTTTCTTCGTTTCCCCTTCTTGATTGACAGCTTTCTATTTTTTTTCAAAAAAAAGGGAACTAGGCGTGGGGTTAGGAATTTGATCCCATATTGTTCTAGTCTGAAGTTTAGTTTCTTTTCAGGTTATTTCTGAAAATGTAATTAGTTCAGTTTCGCGGCAAGTCCGTGTACTTCCATTTTTGGACCAAGTCATACCTCAACACTTGTGTGGCAACATGCCAGCATGTTATTTATCGTAGCTAGCATATGTTGGATAGTCCCAGGCTTTAGCTAAACATATATAGAGGTTATTACGTGACTATTTGTGCCTAGTTTGTGAACAATCTGCGAATGTGGTACACATCGCTGTCGATTTGGTGAATTCTTGAATGATGCATAATTCAACTAATGTACACTTATGATGAATGGTGGATAGCTTCGGTTTTTATCTCTCCAACTTCGCTCACATATTTTTTGACAGAATGCTACCTTTTAACCTCACATCCATGTATAGTACTGGTTCATATATTTGGTGATATATGGTCCATCATGAAGTGGAACTACTTTAGCATACCTATTAAATTTCATTCCTTGATTTTAAATAAGTGGACTGTTATATATATATATACCTGAACATACTTTTGCTCCCAAAAACTAAACTCCACTTTCATTTATTTAGGCTGCAAAAATGTAAAGTTAAGCGATTGTTAGATTTGAACCTGATACCTTAACTTTAGGATAAGATGCTAGTTGCCTTTAGCTGCTCAAAGCATTGCATGTTCTAGAATCATAAGTACTGATACATGGGCCTTGCCTTTTTGTAATTTCTCATTTTTATCAGCCATGATGTCGGCAGACTACATCTTGACATGGATATGACATCTCAGTTTACTGTTTTGTTTCAGGGTAATCTGCAGCATGAGTATGCTGGAGGTGATTCTGTACTACTGGATGGGCCTGAGGTAAGGCAGGAGCTGATTTTGCTACTCAGATACCTGAAGCAATGCATGTATTTCTCGAAGAAGCCATACGACGTGTTTTTGGAGTTTGGTGGATATGGCCAGAATGATGTTCTTATAAGAAAATCTAAGGCGAGGGTGCGTAAGTATCAGTTAACTCTCTATTGTCAATTATGTGTTGAGAGACTCATCCATTCTCGTCCTGAGCCAATCATTTGCTGTCCGTACCAGTACTAATAATGAATGAAGAATAACTGGCTGAAATTCTGTGCTCTCATTGCAGCTCTTGAAGCCTGCTTTCACAGTTGTTGCCGACAGAAGTAGCAAATGCTTCCTCCTTTTCATTCGTGGGGCTATCAGTGTTAAGGAGCGGCTGACAGCGGCAACTGGTGCGGAGGTTCCATTTCATCATGCAGTGGTCCAAGAAGGTCGTGTCTCCAACCTAGTGTTGGGGTATGCCCATTGTGGAATGGTTGCAGGAGCTCGATGGATTGCAAAACAAGCCATTCCTTGCCTAAGTAAAGCAGTCGAGCAATTCCCAGACTACGAGGTTAAGGTAATTTCTACCAGTTCTAGTGAGCATCTGTTCAAGTGATCTTTTGATGTTTAATCATTCTGCATGGTCAAATACTCATGATATTGAGTATCGATAGTCTAGCGCCTTTTATTTTATCATGTGGGCTATCTATTGATTTTACTACTGCATATGAAATCCACAATAGATGCTTACCTATCTACCGAACCAATTTCACCAAAATCAACTTAAGTTGTGCTACCATGAGCAGCGAGAATAAGTGGACAACACTCAGAAATGTAGTATTGTAGCAAATTACTATGAAACTAGCGCTGAGCTTAATAATATTGTATATCGTGTTTTCTTCATTCACTTTATCTTCGTTTATCTGTGATTTCAGTGTCTTTATAATTTTGTCACCTAACCGGTGCATCTCTACTCGAATCATGTCCATGTAGGGAACCTAAAAGGAATAATTTGATTTTTTTAGGATTGTTCATGTAACAATTGTTTTCCTTCAGAAAAGAATATCTATCTATCCCAATGTCGAATGTATGTGTCTTGCATCCAATCCTTTCTTTGTTTTATAACTCAAATAGCAGTTTTTTTGTTTTGGTCAGATCATTGGGCATTCAATGGGAGCTGGGATTGCAACAATACTAACATACATCCTACGTGAGAATGAGAAGCTGTCATCATCCACTTGTATAGCATTTGGGCCAGGTACTGCATTTTACTGCAAGAAACTATAGATTTAACATTAGACACCAAAGCTGAGGAAAACCATTAGACTTCGATCTGCAAATATTATCATTCACTAAATGCCATATTGGCAACTTCCGGCATTTGCAATCAATTTTTTTCTTTTGGAGGATATGCTCTGTCATTAGTCATAAAAAACAAATGGATGGTAAAAACGAATAATAATGTCATATTTTGAGCTATTTATCAGCAGAAACATATTCCTCTGAATTATATCCAGAAGCCTAGATCATTACTAGGATCTAACATCTGTAAAAAACACATTACTGCTCTCCAAATTTTCTATTTGAATACTTTACGTATATTTTGCACTGTTGCTGTTCAGCTGCTTGCATGACGTGGGACTTGGCTGAGTCGGGTAAAGACTTTGTTACCACCATCGTTAACAGAAATGACGTAGTGCCATCTTTTGGCCTAGTTTCTGCTGCCAAGCTTCGTACAGAGGTACGTACCTCTCAGCCAATTTATTTGATGATATTTGAGTATCCGATCAAAGTGGAACTCATAATAATACTGAATAGCACAGTTGTTTGAAAAGAAGGAAAACTATTTTCTGCAAACAGTTTCTGCCCTTATAAGAAAACATACATTTACTGCTGTCAATGCTGGCAGGTTATGGGATCATCTTGGGCACATGACCTTCGCAAACAAATTCAGCAGACTAGATTCTTAGGTTTTGTGAACCGTTCTGTGAGTTTCATCAGATCCCATGTGCCCTTCGTCTCTGATCCAAGATCTAAGGTTGTAGATGTTGATATGCTGCAGTCTCAGAGTTCCGAGGTATAATAAATATGTTATTCCAAACACTAGTCTTAAAACATATGAAATGGAAAATCGATTATGTCAACTTATCAGTCGAGTCCTCATGGCATTTTGCAGGTTGGGAGCAAGGCTTCAGAAGATACCGCTGTGGTAAAGAAACGACCTGCACTGGTTTGCTGGTCATGTGTTGCTGCACAGAAACAGACTGTTGAATCTTCTAAACAAACTCAGGACATGGAAAATCAAACTGATACTAATGTTGAAACTGTGAAAGTTCTTGATGAAGCAACTGCTGAGCTAGTTCTGAATCGTCTTCATGAGTTAAACCTTCAAGAACCAGATGATGAGGATGCTGACAGAGAAGAAAAGGAATCAGCACTGAAAGAAACAGACGAAGAGGACGCCGTGGAGCTCCTTGAGTCCTTAACCGACGAGAAGCAGGTTCTATCGCCATCAACCTCTACTCAGGAGCGACACCAGCTATACCCCCCAGGCAGAATATTACACATGGTTGGATTGCAAGCAGCAGAAGAAGTAACCACAAGTGAGCAAGGAGTCCAGGAGGATGTTGTCTCACTGTATGAGACACCTAGACATTTGTACAGTAAGATTCGACTGGCCAGGTCCATGATAAGAGAACATTACATGCCCAAATACATCAAGACAATGGAGCAGTTGATCGAAAAGCTTGCAGAGGACGACATTGACGACCAGCTGGACTCATTGTAGCATCAAAAGTGTGTACAGGATAATTATTGTACAGATCATGGAAAGAAAGCCATTGTTTTCGGGTGCTAGTAGTTGGCTCTGATTGGTTCAAGGTTTATGGTAGCAATTTAGAAGCTGTACAGCACTACCGATTTAACTTTGGGCTGTTGATTCCTTTGATTTCACTTTGACTGCAATATCAGGAAGAGCTCAAAGAGCCGAACCTGGTGATGGTTTCAGTAATTTCAGTAGCGGCAGTTGTTTCTAGTTGTGGATATTGTTTTAACCACTGAGTGATATAGGCAATTCATCTCAAAAGACACATTACCACTAACTGCTTATCAATTAGGCATTTAGTTGCTCAACAGTATCATTTCTGGTTTCTGTGATCGGTTTACTGACAGATGTATAAAGTATACAAGGCAGCTTTTTTTAGCTAAAATTTGGGTGACCGATGTATTCACTGTTTGTAGAATCTGAGGCTGTTCATTAGCTGAATTTATGCGTGCAGTTTATTGCAGACCAGATTTCATGTCTATCAACTTGTGATGTTTTCATTCCAAATGGTGTTTATGGCCTGATACAGAGATTTTTATATTCGAAATTAGTGAGCGGTGACCAGTGTTGCTGTATGGATGCAGCCGTTATTGAAAGTTGTTACCGGTGACCAGTGTTGCAGTCTTGCAGATCTTAGGCGACAGGGGTGTGATCATGGTCTTGCTTTATGACGAAACAGCTAGCACACATGCACTGTTTGGTTTTCACGTTAGAAATCATTAATAGATCTACATTCTTTTGTTTGCGCAAATATTTTTTTTGCATCTAGTTTCAACTTAGTTATGTTAAATAAAGTTGTCATGTGATGTTGACTCAATGTACTGTGCATTGTAAATCTTTTCGTGTCCAATAAAACACCAGATCCCTAACAAATTCAAAACCCTCTTATCTTTTGCTCTCTATTAATCCCCCCTTCCTGTTCTTATTTATCTCCAACACTACTGTAATTATATTTCTCTTTCTTGAGTTACATGTTTTTTTAATCAATTTGAAACTTTTGCAGCTGGAAGCTTTTCTTGTCATTAGTGATTAGTGAACATGGTTAGTTATACTCCTTGTAAGGCAGCCTCGTCAGTATTTCCCGTTCTCCATTCAGCCGTTTAGCGTCTCCTCATAAACATAGGATAGTTGACGGGACGAGAGTGATTGCTCTCAAGCCTGAATTCGGAGTTTTCCATAATCAAGTATTTGAAAGGTAGTTCTTCCCTTCTCAATTATCATACATTGCCTTTTAAATAGTGCAAGTTAATGAGTTCAACCATTGTGATTTCAGGACCATTGCGTTACATTTTACTAATCCATTCCATGTAAGCACACGTGTTGTAGAAAAGTGAGATGATGCAACCCTACAGGACAGGTACCACGAGTTTACATGTAAGTACAATGGTTCATTCTTCCATGTGCATGGCAGGATTGCAATTCTTTATATGGGATAAATTTGCATATGTTGATGCCTAGGCACTCTGGCGACGATTTGCGTGTACACACGCCGGACAGAGCTGGGCTGGCCCATGGACTGAGCCAGCTAATGGGCTGATGGACTGGGCCTCGTAGCTACAGTACATAACAACGTAGGAAAATTGGACCTGCACTTCATTTTGAAGCATAAATAGATTCTAGACATCAGGTGACCTGAACGGCTGAAGAGACTGAAACCTTCTTCTTGAAACTACATCTTGAGTTTTGAACTTCATGGGAGCAATGGCTGCAAATTCGTTAAGGTCTTCCACCTTTTCTTTCTTGCTTTCAAGGTTCACCTTTGTTCAGGTGCCAAGAAAAGATTACTGTCCAAATATTATGCTTCTTTGAAAACTGTTCCATTTTTACAATAACTTACTGTGGTAACCTCACAAGTTATTTTTTGACTCGTGAAACCTATTTTCTGTTGCTGAGTTCGTCTTAAGTGGCTCCCACAGTTTTTCAAGCAGCAGCAAAAATCCTGTCTTCGACATTTGGGACTTTGCTGAATATCTTAATCAGTCAATCAGTATTTTTGTGCCTATTTCAGGTGATATGGCGTTCTGAAGTGAAGGCAACTCTGCATTGAAAAAATCTCTGCATTGAAAGGATGTATGGTTGGATCTTCAGTCTGGATTTGAGCACTTAGAAGGGAGACGGACATCCAGCTTCAAGTTTATTCCGTCTACGATTGCTTGTTTCTGCTTTTACACCATGGAGTTTCAGATGCCGAAGAGGTAGAAAATGTGAACATTATGCTGTGAAATCTGGTTACAACCAAAAGAGCAAATTCTCCTGTACAGTCCTTCAAATTCAGCAGTTCAGGAATCTCATCTTATCGATAAAAGTTTCAGGATAAGTGTACCCAACCGCGATCTATTGGCCAGTTGAATCAAATAACAATGTTACAAATTTGGGCAAATTGATGTGAATCCAGCAGTTCCGTTTGTTGAATCCAGCAAATTGACTGCTCCATGAACCTGACTGAGACTAGCTCCATGAATCGAGATAGTCATTTGCATTACAATTTTACAATATTGGAAAAGCTTCCATGAGTTCGCATTCAATTTGGGGTAGTATATTCACAACTGGCGCTTTAGATTGTGCCAGGAGACAGGTAACACGGATGCCGTGGGATAAGCATCATGCTGTTTAATTCTGGCTCTGTCCAATCTATGCTTCCCTCTACGGAATGGCCAGACAATAGAATCAGGCATTCTTCCAGTCGTGAAGCAACAAAATAAAAAATAGTGTTTCTTAATCTCCTTAGTTCATGTCTCCAAATTGCTCTTCCACATTCGGCCATTCGCCATGTTCGTTTGGATTGTTTCCAGCGAGCCAACAGTGTTTTTCTCTCAGCGAAAACCTACGCCAGCCACCAACCAGCAGTGTTTTTCTCTCAGCAAAAACCAGCGCCAGCCAAACGAACAGGGCGATTATGACTTCAGAAGAACGAAAGTAATTTTTATATGATCCTCGGAGACTTTTCTGCACAAGAGAGCACCTAATTCACTATTTTGAATACTTTCAGATTTCGATTTTTAAAAAAGTTCCAGATCATATGCCCATCTTCTTAATAAAATATTCAGGACCAGAGCATCCAATTGCAATCCATTTCCCAGGTATCAATGTGCATTAAAAATAACAGGACATAATATTAATCCTACAATGCCGATTGATGGATTTGATAACCGACTCCACACGTTTACGCACAATTCATATCGTTTGCGTTCAATTTATAATTCGTAAATTTATTTACATTAAACTCGTTAATTAAGATCCAAAAGGGAGAAAAGTAGCTAAATTAGAGTGTAATTGATTGTGCCAGGAGACAGGTAACACGGATGCAGTGAAACAAGCATCATGCTGTTTAATTCTGGCTTCTTTTTCAATCTATGCTTCCCTCTACAGAATGACCAGACAATTAGAAAATCAGGCCATTCTTCCAGTCGTGAAGCAACAAACAACAAAACAAATAAAACATATTTATGTTTGTTAGGTGTCTAATTCAAGATGTAAAAGTGACATATGTGGTCTCTTCAGTTCAGGTCTCGAGAGTTCCGCACTACGCCAAGCGCATCAGAAGAACGAAAGTATGCAATTTTGTTCATCACCAGAGACTCCAAGCAGACATTGAAAACACATTAAACATTTAAGTAGGAGAGAAAATACCCTCAGAACATGTACGTGTAGAGTATCAACAGATTGATATTTTTTCAGACAAGGCTGAAACTTATATCATGTACATTCATCGGGTGAAAAAAACGGAAAACGAGATTAAAAAGGATAAAAACTACCTAAATGCAAAATCTGAAAGGCTGTTGAGATCCCTCGGGGTGATAATAATACGGCTCATCAACGCTGTAAATCAGGCCACTACTTTAACAAATCACAGATCTTCACCGGGAACTCAGTTCCTTCCAGATCAAATCGAAGACCAAAAAAAAAGAAACAGAAGTATCGAGTCATAATTTCCTCAGCTCAGGTCTCCAAATTGTTCTTCCACAATGTGAACTTCAGAAGAACGAAAGTAAATTTTACATCATCATCGGACAAGAACTCGAATCCCCGAAAGACAGAAAAAAAATCAAAAACAGATCGAGCAAGAATCTCCTCAGTTCAGGTCTCCAAATTGTTCTTCCACACCGTGAAATTCAGAAGAACGAAAGTAATTTTTTCATCATCATCAGAGAACTGTCGATCCGTCAGACGACAACAAAACCAAGAAAAGGCTGGACAAGAAGAACAGCAGAGCAAACAATCGAATCGGAAGAAACTAAAGAACAAACGAGCGGGGGTTGAATCGGGGGAACCAAGGTTCGCAGAGAACGCCATCACGAAGCGAAGGGGAGAGCATCCTCCCCGGCGGCCAGGACAGGCGCCGCTGACCACACGGCGGCGATGAGGGGTGCGGTGGCTGCTTTGGTATTTGTAGGGTAATGGTCTAGGGTTTGCTGTAAGCCTGGGCCTCGGGCGCGTACGAGTACGACTAAGCAGGGCCCAAAAGGCCGCGCGTGCGTCATGCGCGAGCTGCTGGGCCGCGTTCGCGTCATCTGCGCTCAAGGACGAACCGAGTTCGCGCACTGCGGTGCCGCATAAGCAGCGGGCCGCGCGCGCGCTTCTGGGCTAGTGCGCATGATGGGCCGTCTTGCAGAGTCGCGTGCCGGGCTGAGCCGGTTTTGCTGGGCTGAGCTGCTCATGTGCTGAGCCAGGCCGTGTGAGCTGTTGCGCCCGGATCCTATATGGCTTCCGGAAGTTTATTTGGCATGTTAGATTCTAATGTTTGAGATACAAGTATCAGCCATCCGATCCATCGTCTATAGAAAAGAAGAGGAGGGGGCGGAGGAAAGGTCCGGCGACGGAAGCGAGGCGGCGCGGGGGTGGCGGAGCCATCGGGTTAGGAAGGGCGGGTCGTCACAGCGGGGGTGGCCGGTGGGTGGGCGGCACGGCAGCCGCCGGTCGGGGCGAGGACGGATGATGAGGGGGCGAGAGAAGGAAGAAGGAGAAGATGGGCCTAATGGGCCGAAAGCCAGGAAGCTTAACCGGCTTCCGTGCACCATATAGGCGCCCCTGTCTGTTGCTGACCGTCCACGTCTGCGGATGATGGGCTTCGGCCGAAATTTAAGTTGCTGGGCCGAATTATGGTTGTTTCCTATTACTAGCAACACACGTTTAATAAAAAATAAAACTACATAATCAATAATTAAAGAAATTAGGAAAATTAACGTTTAAAGACCATCTGTTTAAAGGTCATAACGTGGCAGGCAGGGCGTGGGTCACGTGTACATCATATATGTTTATAATTTCAAATGCACTAACGAAACAATTTAATATCAATTCATACAACACGCAATAGAATTTTAGAGGCAACCGAGCCGGGTTAATGTTGTCATGAGTTATTATTTACTAATGTTAAGTGCTCAAATTTCAGTATTATGATCATGATAATTTATTCACTATTTTGTCTGATCTCTTGAGTTATTTAATGTTATATCATATTTTGTTTTATCTACCATTTATAAATTGCAATTGAGTTATTGCTTTGTTTTGGAAGATATTGCTCAATCATGAATAATGCTTTTCCCATATTTTGATGAGCTGAAAGGCTAAATTTAAGTACTAATTTGGGAAAATCAGTAATATGAATTTTACCTTGGGCATTTAATTTTATGATTTCAGTGCATTTAGTGTTAATGTTCGTGCACTGATTAATTAAATAAGATAAAATTTATATTTATGCCCCTTATGAATAAAGTTCCGATTGCATTGATATAAGTTTAATTTATGCAAATATTCGTATTGCTCAGTAATTATGAATTATTTCTCTCATTATGAATGTTTCCTTATTTTACTTGATAAATTATAAGGCTAATTTTGATAGTATTTTGGGAAATATTTGTTGAGAATATTTAATGTTTCAGGCATTATGATTAGATTAATTATTTTCAGCGCAATTAGATCTATTTTTTATGTGCTGAGATATGAGTTTATGAGCATTTAAAATTACAGTGAATTTTAAGTTATGTAATTTTTGTGTCCTATTAAGTTATTTTCCTTGTAGAAAAAAATCTAAATTACTCCCTTCAAGTATGGACAAAGTCCACATAACCCCCTAAAGTATGTTTGGGTTAATTTTACACCCACAACTATCTTAATTCTTAACGAGTCCAATCTACCCCTTTGCATAATTTTTTCCTTTTTGTTTCTCTATGCATAAGTGGTGTTTTAAGTTCAAATTTTATGGGATGATAGAGGGCCACATAAGGTATTTTTAAAAAATATAATATGAAAATTTCATCATTGTTTCTCATAAAATTTTATATTAATATTGTTAATTTATTGTTACATATAATAGTCTTTGAAAATAATGATGAAAAATTCATGTTATATTTTTTAAAAATACTTTATGTTTTCTTCCATCATCCTACAAAATTTTAATCTAAAATACCACTTGTGCATGGAGAAACAAAAAAGACAAATCTTACGAAGGGGTAGATTGGACCGATTGAGATTGTTGTGGGTGTAAAATAAACCACAATATACTTTAGGGGGTTATGCGAACTTTGTCGATACTGGAGGGTAGTAATTTGGACTTTTTCCTTGTATATGCTCCTATTTGAATTTTATGAGCCTATAAGTTTAAAGTAATCTAAGTTTTCTTAATGTTTTGTTGGATTGGTTAAATAAGATTAAGTTTAAGTTTATCTCAGAATAAGTTTATCTGATTTATTGGATGTTTCCATTATGTCTTTGAATTTATGTTGCATTTATATGCATTATTTCACTGAAAATAATGGTTTCCACCATTATGCAATTAAGATGCCCTCCAATTGAATAAAAGTTAAAAGAATTTTTATTGGAGTACATTTGTAATTAATTCTAGCGTTTTAATTATGAGTTTAATGTTAAGTTTCTTTTGTTTACTACCCATCGGTAATACAATTTGAAACTTATTGCATGTTTTAACCAAACCATTGTAGGGTTAATTTTCGTGCTTTATGAGCATCATATTGTTTATTGTTTTTATGATTATTGAGACATTATTTTGATGCATTTTTCAGTTAGTTATGAGGGCTTTCTAAGCATTATTAAGCCCTTTAATGGCACCAATCATCATAAGTGGGATAAGGAGGTGCGTGGCATTTTCAAGGTTTTGGACCTTGATTATGCACTTTGGGAGGTGAAACATGAAGTTCCTATTGCAGGTGCTCAGGATTATGATGAGAAAATAAGGGAGTTCAACTCAAGAGAAATTGGAGAAATCCAACAGATTGGCCAAGATGGCCATCAGTCATTCGATCTCGGATGCAATAAGGGGAGCATTTCCTAATGAGATAGATGGCAGGGAGCTAAGTATTGAGGAATTTCAGAAATCTATTGAGGATTATTATGCTAATTTTCTCATTAATAAGTTATCTACCTCACATTATGATGGAAAAGTTGGTTTGAGTATACACATTGGTGGCATGATCAATATATCTACTAAGTTGAATGCACTTGGCAGGTTCATCTCTGATGACCAACAAAAATGCAATACATTAGGGCTTCTCTACCTAAGGATCATGGTACAAGCACAATGATCTAAGTTTAACGAGTGGCTTCAGAAGAATGGTAATAAAGTTGTCTCATGAGTTTTATTAAGTTAAGATTCCCCTAATACTTGGTGGATTAACTCATATGCACTCCTTGCATGCGTTGATTTTGAGCCATAAGATAAGGGGAGTCGAGGGGAGAAAAGTGTGCAATGATGATGAAAAAATAAAGAAGTCAAAAGCATAAGAAGCTTCGCATGAGTTTTAGCTATTAGTCTAGCTTTAGTTTCATATTATTGTTTCCTGTAGTTTAAGAAAAGACTCAGATTGTTTCAGTGCTTAGTGATTCTGAACAATTTTGTGAATTTGGAGATAGCTTTGCTATTTTTGCTATGTTTTTACATGATGTTTCTAAGTTAAATGATGTGACCTTGTCGAAATTGTGATATTATCAGATAAAATTGAATTTCGAAGGGGAGAATTGGAATGTCTCATCAAGTTAAGAGATAATCCGGTAATAAAAGAGCTAAAGAATGAATCTAGCGTTCAGTAAGGCTGAAATAAAACATCACAATAACTGAAGGGTGAATTTGATGAGAAGCATGCTCACCATATACCATGATGATAGGAGGAATACTCCAATTTTTTTTCCAATTGTCTCAAATAAAGTTAAGTATGGCTTTATCCATTATTTCTAGTCACCGCTCCTTGATGGGTACATGTTCATAGAGCCTAGTTGTTCTTGTTCATTTCTGGCCATCGCTGATTGGACTAGTTGTCTAGTTCAACGAAGCTAGAGACTTTTGAAGTACGGTTGTATTTATCATTCTAGACATTGCCGATTGATGAGTATAAACCATAGCTTTACTGTTCTTGTCTGTCTTTTGGCCATTGCTATTGTGGGCTAGACCAGTAAAGGAAGTTCATCAGTGGTATTTAATACATCTTAAGCAAGGTAAATGTAATGTCAAAGATTTAAGCAATTAAGATTCTAAGTCATACTCTCTCCATTCCTAAAAAACTGACATTTAGGACAGCGATACGGTCTCCAAAACACAACTTTGACCTCTTGTTATTATAAAATCTTTATCAAAGAGTGATATATGTATACTTTTATGAAATTATTTTTCAAGGCAAATCTATTCATATAGTTTTCACATTTATAAGCTCAACAACTTAAAATTATTGATGATTTATATTTCTAATGTTTGACCCAAGCCTTGTCCTAAACATCAGTTTTTTAGGAATGGAGGGAGTATAAGCTAGCACTTATGGATACCCAATAAGTTGAAGGGATGCCATTCCACTGTTATAATTGCTCTCATTAAGTTTTGGAGATGAAATAATTGTGTTCAGTTGAATGCAAAGAAAAGTGGGAGTCAGTGGGAGCTCATAAAGGAGGAAATCTAAGGGGATGACTGTGTCATTTTCTAAGCTTAGGGCATGTACAACTCGTCTATATGAGACGTCTGTATAATGACTATTTTGCAGAAAACCCCTCGTCTGCCCAAACCGACGGCCCGAGCGTCGCCGAGGCGACGCCTCCATCCCGTTTCCAGAGGTGGAGTCGACGCGCAATGATGCATTGTAGAGGGTGTCGTCTCGCATCGCCGCTGCACGCCGGATCCCGTGTGGCTCCTCCTTCCCCGACCACGCGCGCATTTTACCCCGCCAAAACCACGGCCGCCGGCAAGCCCGCAACCGCCTGATCTGGCCGGGGGATTTCAGTGCTTAGTGATTCTGAACAATTTTGTGAATTTGGAGATAGCTTTGCTATTTTTGCTATGTTTTTACATGATGTTTCTAAGTTAAATGATGTGACCTTGTCGAAATTGTGATATTATCAGATAAAATTGAATTTCGAAGGGGAGAATTGGAATGTCTCATCAAGTTAAGAGATAATCCGGTAATAAAAGAGCTAAAGAATGAATCTAGCGTTCAGTAAGGCTGAAATAAAACATCACAATAACTGAAGGGTGAATTTGATGAGAAGCATGCTCACCATATACCATGATGATAGGAGGAATACTCCAATTTTTTTTCCAATTGTCTCAAATAAAGTTAAGTATGGCTTTATCCATTATTTCTAGTCACCGCTCCTTGATGGGTACATGTTCATAGAGCCTAGTTGTTCTTGTTCATTTCTGGCCATCGCTGATTGGACTAGTTGTCTAGTTCAACGAAGCTAGAGACTTTTGAAGTACGGTTGTATTTATCATTCTAGACATTGCCGATTGATGAGTATAAACCATAGCTTTACTGTTCTTGTCTGTCTTTTGGCCATTGCTATTGTGGGCTAGACCAGTAAAGGAAGTTCATCAGTGGTATTTAATACATCTTAAGCAAGGTAAATGTAATGTCAAAGATTTAAGCAATTAAGATTCTAAGTCATACTCTCTCCATTCCTAAAAAACTGACATTTAGGACAGCGATACGGTCTCCAAAACACAACTTTGACCTCTTGTTATTATAAAATCTTTATCAAAGAGTGATATATGTATACTTTTATGAAATTATTTTTCAAGGCAAATCTATTCATATAGTTTTCACATTTATAAGCTCAACAACTTAAAATTATTGATGATTTATATTTCTAATGTTTGACCCAAGCCTTGTCCTAAACATCAGTTTTTTAGGAATGGAGGGAGTATAAGCTAGCACTTATGGATACCCAATAAGTTGAAGGGATGCCATTCCACTGTTATAATTGCTCTCATTAAGTTTTGGAGATGAAATAATTGTGTTCAGTTGAATGCAAAGAAAAGTGGGAGTCAGTGGGAGCTCATAAAGGAGGAAATCTAAGGGGATGACTGTGTCATTTTCTAAGCTTAGGGCATGTACAACTCGTCTATATGAGACGTCTGTATAATGACTATTTTGCAGAAAACCCCTCGTCTGCCCAAACCGACGGCCCGAGCGTCGCCGAGGCGACGCCTCCATCCCGTTTCCAGAGGTGGAGTCGACGCGCAATGATGCATTGTAGAGGGTGTCGTCTCGCATCGCCGCTGCACGCCGGATCCCGTGTGGCTCCTCCTTCCCCGACCACGCGCGCATTTTACCCCGCCAAAACCACGGCCGCCGGCAAGCCCGCAACCGCCTGATCTGGCCGGGGGAAGAGGACATCCGACCATGGCCACCCAAAATACGCGACCGCGACCCAGCGCCGCCGCTCCCTCCGGACTCGCCGCCGCACCATGAGCTCGCCGGGGCTTGCCGTTGCACCCCGAGGCTGCTGGAGGAAGAGGACGTGGAGGAGAGAGAGGCGGCGCCGCACCACTGCCCGAACGCCGTCGTTGTTGTCGTCCACGAGTGTGGGATATACATCCCCGGGTACCCTCAAGATAGAAGACCTAGTCCTAATAGAACTACTCGGACAAGTACTCATGTACTCCTACTAGGACTAGGACTCCTAAATTGTAACCGACTAGGAGACTTACCTTGCCCCCTGGATATATACCTGGATATATAAAGGAGGGCAGGGGTCCCTAGCTCGAGACGACAATCATACACAACCGTACGAGGAATACAATCCAGCATACAGGACGTAGGGTATTACGCTACTTGCGGCCCGAACCTGTCTAAATCTTGTATTGTTCGTACACTGTCGTTCCTAGAACAGGCGAGACCCACAAATCTACTCTCTGGGGTACCCAGGCAGACGTGCGCGACATAATTCGTCGACAACGAGCTCCACGCCGTGAATGACCTCGCAGATCTGCCACCACCGGCCAGAGCTCGAGCTCCAGGATGGCGAGGTGGGCCTCTGCTTCGCACCTGCGCTGCCGCCTCTACTCCGTAGAGCCCCCGGCAACCATGAGCCGCACACCTTCAAGGCGTCTGTACCTGCTTCCCTTGCCGCTGCTTGCCTTGCCTCGCAACGCAGCTCGATCCGGTGGCAGCGGGCCTCGAATCGACGGCGGCGAGGCCGATTCAGCGAGCTAGGAAGGAGCTCCTTGCGCCGGGGGTTGGAGGAGCTCCCGAGCGGGGTAGGATCGCCGCGGCAGGGGCGAGACCGGGAAGCGGTGCCGCGGCACGGGAGCAGGACTTTGAGTACGGGAGGGAGGACCAGAGAAGCTCAAGCACGGGAGTGCTCGCTGCCTCCGCCGGCTGCTCGAGCACGGGCGCGCTCGCTGCCTCCGTCGGCGGCTCGAGCACAGGACAGGGGTGAGAGAATTGGAGATGTGGACGAGAACGGTGCTGCGGATGGATGTGTGGACAGTAGCTTTTCTGATATTTCTTTAGTATAAACAGGGTACCCTAAACAGCTAGCTAATTTCTTGCATTTCTTACATAACATTGGAGATGTGTTGATCTTTAGTCCCATGCAAAACATTAAGCATTGTAAATAAAATTACAATGTAGCCTCTCCAATAAGATTATATTTCATGCCTATACATTCTTTGGAACAAACCACAAGTAACATATAAATATCAAATGTACATTTGATCATCTTTCCATGATTGATTTAAATAGCCACACAATGGTATGCACAAATACATTTGTAGTTGATCCTAAGTTACATGCAAAGCATTAAACACCTTACCGACGACTTCTCCGTCTGTGGGCTGTATGAGCTGTCTGTATATGTATATCTGTCTGTATGCTAAAATCGAGATTCTGCAGACGACCTCCCGTCTGTGGATTGTACATGCCCTTAAGCCCATTTCGTGATTAGCCATCCCAAATCTGGCTGCTAAGGTGTTGTAGGATGCAGAAGCTCTTGCTGATCCTGTTTAAGGACGGCGCTGCCGTCTCGCTTCACCACCAAGTACGACTATTTCCTCTACGGCTGGAGCATCGCCTATGTCTGATAGTGGTTAGTTAAGTTTTCCACATCAGTAGATTCATCAATCATCATGTGTTAGGCTATGGTTAAGATCCCGTGGTTTATATGACTTTATGTTCATAGGCAATATCTAACAGATACTTCCCTGATATTTCTGAGCGCCCATGGTAAGATCATTGGTCGCTGATTGTTGGTTTCCTTTGTTTTCCTATCTTTAACAAATTTATGCCTATGTTTGATTGATTATTGGTTTAATTTACTACATCTTGGAGTTATTTAGCTCTTATTAACATACCTCCATTATATTTGTCACAATTTTGGAGCTCGCAAACAAAAATATTCAAACATAGTCTATAAATCTCGAGATTATATTCTTATTTAATAGCTCAAATTCAATAACATATATATATATATAAATTTGACATCATCAAACTGCCGTATATACAAACCTAGATCATTTTACAATATACGAAGTGGAACTGCGTGTCTCATCGTGGGGTGGGACCAGCACTACCTGTTGATGCCATGCCTATCTGTTCCAAATAAATGGGGGCAAGCTGTCTCGGATGATCAGTCGTTGCTTGATCTGCAGTATGCAAATCAAAACCTGTTGCAATGATATCATTTGCAGTGCTTTGGACTGATGAGCTACTGTAATCAGTCATTGCATGAGATACCTCCAGCTCCAAGCACTCTTTCAGCTCCAACACAAGATCAGTCATTGTTGGCCTTTTCCGTGATGGCTGCTCCTTGCACTGCAATGCCAACTCGGTAACCTTCCAAACAGAGTTGACATTGTACTTCCCTCCCATCCTTGGATCAGCAATGCTCCCGATGTCACCCTCTGAGAGTTTCTGGCGCACCCACTGTGCAATGTGGATGCTCTCGGCGGCACTTACGGCGATAGCAGGTGATTGGCCTGTGATAAGCTCCAACAGCACAACTCCGAAGCTGTATATGTCACTCTTCTCACTGAGCTGGTATGTATTATAGTATTCAGGGTCAAGATACCCCAGGGTTCCTACTGGCTGAGTGGTAACATGGGTCCTGGATTGATTGCCAAACACCTTCATGAGCCCAAAGTCAGCTATCTTCGCTTCAAGATCAGCAGATAGAAGAATATTCCCTGTTTTCACGTCCCTATGTATCAGTGGTGGGTGGCATGATTTATGTAGATAATCCAATCCTGCGAACACATCGCGGAGCCAGTAAATTGGTTGGTTTAGCATTAGGATAAGCTGGCCAAACATGATAAAGTTTAGTGTTACTCAAAATTAATCTATATGAGAAGAAAGTTAGTGCACGTAAGTTCTATAAACCACGATACATGATGTTGCAATCCTATATCACAGTCTGAGTACGTACCATAGGCAGAGTCGAGAGCGATCTTGAGACGCTGAGGCCAAGTGAGGGGTGTAGCAGTAGCTGATTCCCCTATGCATGATAACAAAGTAAGAGCAGAAGAACGGAAAAAAGAGAGAAATGACACGTAGTTAGTTTTCTGAAATTTGGTAGTAAGCAAATGAATATATCCAAATAACCACACACATGAAGGTGAGGTTAGTCGTTTTCCATTTATGAGAAGAGAAAGGGGAGCTTTACCTCTTAGACGGTCCTCTAGGTTTCCTCCATGCATGTATTCATATACAAGGGCCAGGTGTTTCTTGTCCTTGCAATATCCAATCAAGGAAACAAGGTTTTTGTGATGAACTCTACCCAAGTGTTGAGCCTACAATATGTATCAACTAATAATGTATTTGTTTCGATCTCAAATTCACACAGAGATGAAAAGCAACCGCTCAGCTTTACCTCAGCTAAAAACTCTTTATCGCCTTGGGAGGATGTTTTTGAACGCATTTTGACTGCTACTGGGTTTCCATTCTCCATGTAGCCCAGGAACACAGCACCAAATCCTCCTCTCCCTATTTCTTGTACGAAGTTAGCTGTTATGAGCTTCAACTCCTTGTAGGAAAATTTCCTATTCTCGAATATATTTGTGTGGTCTCGAGGGCTATTGAGCCTTGAGTTGTTTGCCATGCATCTACCTATAATCAAACCAAATATAGGATGAACAAGCTTAGTGAATGCAGATTACTTTGTTGGTTTCCTTGGTGAAATGTTACCTCGTTTGTTTCGCATATTACGAATGATAAGAAATGCTGCCACAAACATTAGAGTTGCTACTGCTATTGGAACAACTGTTGCGATGACAATTGTTTTGTTGCTTTTTTTGTCCTCCGACTTGCAAGTAGAAGCACCATTGTTGCACAGATTTGGGTTGTTTTCAGTCCTATCATAGCAGCAAATGATCTGACTTAATCAACTTTTAGAGAAAAAACATGGAAATGCACATTTTTTTATTCAAGTGTAGGAGTTATTCAATTATTGTCCACTGATCAACAATTATTTTTGCACTATAATCCTTCTCAAAAGAACTTCTTTGGGTAACAATTGCTTGAACCCTAAAGTAACTTACATGATGCAAACGTGATTACCTGAACACAAGAGATCTGTTTTGGCTCTTTTCTAGTAGAGCAGCAGGAACCAATCCACTGAGTTTGTTGCTAGACAAATCACTACAGAAACACATGTTTGATATATCTATGCAATTATTTGAGTGATTTGAGCTAATCAGAAATACTTACAGGAATGTGAGGGATGGCATTTGCGCTAGGAAATCAGGGATGGAACCAGATAGGCTGTTGTTGGACAAGTCCCTGGAATTGCAGTTCTCATGAAAATATGTTTGTTGTTACTTTAAGTTTCCCTAGATGATAGGATCAACGATAGTGAACGATCTAAACTTGTAATGACCTTCTTTTAGAATTTGGATGCTTTTAAACCTGGAGAATGTAATGAAGTTGGCCAAACATTCTTCTTAGCAACTACCGTCATGTGTGAGCTGGGAATCCTAGGGAGACAATTATGCTTTCAGAAAAAAAGGGGGCCAAAACTTCTGGTCTTTAAGTTCCTTTAACCAAAATTATTATCTGAATGTTTCAAGGTAGGGTGGCGAGAACTTTAGGGGGGGGGGGGGTATAACGTTCATAATGTAGAATTCAAAATATTTGTGCAACAGTATTTGGTTCTTACAAGTATTTTAGGTATTTCAGATCACCAAAAGAAACATCAATTTCACCAGCCAACTCGCTAGATGATAAGAGCCTGTAGCAGATCCAACAGTAAATTAATACCGGGGAATGGAAAACAGGAATTACATTTATTATTTCAGATCAAGCATTCAAGTTAGTCCACTAATTCCCTTTTGAAATTGGTGGTAGAATTCTTCAAAGGGTACTTACAGGGCTACTACTGATGCAGGGCCAGATGAAGGATAACTACAGTTCAGGCCATCCCAAGCAAATGATTTTGGTGCACAAGGATCACCCATCCAATTTTTCCTCAATGAATAAGCTGTGCGAATTGTCATCATGGTCTTGGCTGTTCATAGGGTAAAAAAACAGAAGGTAACTCTGAAGTCATGTTGTGTAATTGAGATTAAACTTGAATTTGTATGTTCTACAAACACTAAAACCTTTGGCTAAATAAGAGTAATCTAATACACTGGTCAAAGCAAGGAAGCCTGCATCCTATTTGCTTGCAACCAAATTTATCTAGCACTATGAAAGCAACATAATGCCGATGGATGCAACTGACAGACAGAACTTTGACAAAGGGAAAGTGTTTAGCAGATACCATCAGCATCATTTGTTGCAAACTCAGTCATTGGTTTTACTGAATATATCTCAAATGCATTCAGGATGGGTGGAAGAGTGGCATCTGGTGTGGCAACAAGTGAAACAGCATGTTGGCTTGATCCCTGCACCATTGTCTTCACAACCTCCGCAGAGATGTACTTTGGGGTGTAGCTTTGGCTGCCTTTCCATGTAGCATTGTCGACTAGGATATCAAACTGCCTCAGAGCATTGCTTGGCAATCTCTGCAATTCTGCAAAGTAGAGCAACAGAAGGTATGTTGCGTTGCCATCGTTCAGGTCGGGATCTGAGCTCCATGTGAAGTCGATCTGGGTTCCGTTCTCTGGAGTGGCAGCACTCTGCAATATCTTGTTTGGCTTATCGAAGTTGATGGTGTTTGTGATGTCTACAGTGTCTGTGGTATTTATGTTGGTCCATGTAGGATCTTTGTATCTTTGCCAGGTGCGGTCATATGGATCATCTGGGTACCTATTGTTTAGAGAACAAGCAGATGTGAGGCAGTGTACATAAATGAACACTGAATGTTGATTATAAATAAAACTTCTTTGCAAGAGACTAAGTACCAACATATTGTCTACATCAGGTACCATCAAATGGATTGGGAGTCCCATGTCATACTCACCTGATGAAACCTGTCCCGAAATGATATCGGTTGAAACTGAAATCAGTTAAGGATGGCCGAGCAAGCCTGAGGAGAAGCAGTGACTGGCTGATCGTGGCCTCCGGGTACGTGGCCGCCCCAAGCTTCCTCAGCTCAATCCCAGAGATGAATGGTGTACCCCACCCTGTATTCACCAAGCACACCTGTACATGCACATGTCAATTTGGGTGAAGTGACTAGAAAATTGTGCGGCATTCCCACACGGTATGGCCGGCCTGTGTGCTTTAATTTTATAATTCACTAAATTTAACTCATTATTGTGTAATAAAAATTCTAACTTGATTTTTAAATGGAAATTTACTGACTTTTAGAATTCATATTAAGCCTTATGAAGAACCAACATAATTACGGTACAACATGTGGCGCCAATTAATTTTATAAACTGTAAATTTATAATTTAAGTAAGTACAATTGATGTTCTTCTTTGGATCTTATGTAGACCCATGAACTCTTTGTCGCCTTCTGCATCCGGTCCTCATCAACTAATCTACGTTTTCCGGAAAAAAAAAACTCATCTGCGTTTTCATGATCCAGATCTCATGTACGTCTTCTACCCACCACACTGTTATCATCGTCTTTGCTGGTCTGATAGTATTTGAGAATGTCATAGTAGACTTAATAGACGTCTTGTTTAGCATGTTAGACTTGTCTTGTATAACAGGTTGTCTTGCAATCATGCTCACAAATTATTCTTCTAATTTCTAACATGGTTAAAATATTGTCAAGCACTCAATCATGGATGATTAGTTCTTCGGTGATAGTCTATATTGTCTACTCTCGAGAGTTTTGTTTGCACCGAAAGATTACATTTTTCACACATTCTTGGGAAGGGGGCTGCCAGATGCAGCCAGGCACGCACAGATCAATTGACACGGCAGTAAGGTAAGACGACTAACCTGCAAGAAGTCGGCCGGCGATACTGTGACTGCCTCGATGGTATGCCTGGATTTGGGGGCGGCGCTGATATTCACGGTGGTCCAGCGGCTCACGCCGATGTGGATGTCAAACACCGGCGGAGCTTGCATCCCGTCGTAGTTCCCGTAGTAGAACCTGGCCCTGACGAGGTACCTCCGGCGCGGCGCGACGGGCCGGAGCGTGTAGCAGCTCCGGTCGCCGGCGCCGGCGCCGCCGCCGGGGAAGTACCGGGCCGTCCGGTACAGCTCGGGCCAGTCCGGCTTGTAGTACGACGGCCGGACGGCGGCGTTGAGCCCTGCCCCTGCGTCGGTGAAGCCGGTGTCGGGGACATAGCGGAGGCCCTTGTCGTCGGAGTAGCCCGCGTCAGCGGCGAGGCCGCAGTCGATGGTGATGAAAGAATCTGCTGGCCGGCCAAAGGAACGCGATCAGGTTCATTCATATATGATCATGAATGAAGAAGCGCGCTTTAGTTACCAGCAGTAGAATCGTGCTGCCCATGGATGACAGTGATAAGCTTCGATGATGCCGCCAACCACACGAGGCCTAGTAACTGTACAACGGTGGATGATGGCGCCATCTCTCTCTCTCTCTCTCTAGCTCTCTCTCTTTCTCATGTACGGACTGGTACAAGATGAAAAGATAGACAGGTTAAGCAACTAGTGGATGAGGTACAAGTATCCCGTGTGTTGAATTCGGGGCAGTAGGTAATATATAAGCTGATTAATTATTTGCTTGTTCGAAGCTAACTCGCGAGAATCAGACAATCAGAATGCGATTAACAATGGAAGACCATCAAGGTCATCGACTTCTAACGCGCTGGACAGTAATTAAATCAAGCGACAGCGATGGTATATATATATATATATGATTTACGTCATGACCTTAATCTTTCCGACTGTCTCTGTCGAGCTTCAGGTATTTTCTCAGATGGTACGGACTTTATTGTCGCCCTCGTAACCACCCCCAAATCGCGTTTCTAGATATTTGTGATGTCCACTACGCCAGATAGGTTTTTTAGGACAGATTAAAATCGTATTTCAAGAACCGGTCATGCCAACCGGGTCTAGGTTGTACAAATAGACCATTTCGGTTGCCCAATCGTTCATGGAAGCAATTTCCAGGTCCCGCGCACTTAAACCGATTAGACAAGGGAATAAAATTGCCCGGTTCTCAGAATATATTCTAGGCCTGGTTTGCTTATATGTGTGGGTCTGGAAAATGTTTATCGGGTCCGGCTACAATGATTATTTGCACAACCAGTCCGCTTCCGTCAGCCGGTTCTGCAAATTAATTTACAGAATCTGTTTACGTAAGCAACTGGTTCTAAATTTTGTTCCCTCAAAATTTGAAATATTTTGTTTCCCGCCAGATTTAAATATCTGTTTCCATGCGATATTTGGAATTCGTTTCCCGCCAGATTTCCAATTTATAGATTTCTAATATTCAATTTGTTCCCTTTAAAATATTTAATTTATTTTCCTGCCAGATTTTGGATATATGTTCCGTGTCAAATTTTACAAATACAAAATTGCTGGCACTTGATTGAAAATAACGTGCATATTTTACATTTTTTTTTCACTACATTATTCCGCACATCATGCAGAAAAAGTAATAAGCACATTGTACATATTGTTTAGAACGAATTACACTGAGAATCTTTTACTGATAGCTTTTCCTACTCACGGAGGTCTTTGTATTAGTCGTTCCTTGCATACTCTGATTCTGCATCAAGGAAAACCCTCTTGCGCTGATATATCTCATGGAGGATGAATCTGCAAGTCGGATGGAATCACCAGAAGTTCCTTTGTCGCACAGTTTAATTTACTGCTAGTGATAGGGATCGGTTTAAATTGAAAAAAGATTATCAGGTTATTACATATGAAGCAACTAATAATGATTGCATCGAGTTAAATGATCGAACAACTTACAACTTCTCGGGGTTCGTTCTGTACTCCTCTTTTTATTGAAAGAGGCCATCGACTTCCAACGCTCAGGACACTAATTAAATCAAGCGATGGCAATGCTTATTAAAAATCGAGCCTTTGCCCCTGGTATTTGCAGTCATGATTAAATCTTGCCGGCGTCTCAGTCAAGCTTCAGGTATTTTCTCAAATGGCTCATGCATACAAAATAGTACGACAACTAGATATGACGGGCTATCCTAGATGATGTTCCTTGATAGCAATGATCGAATAAATAATTTTTAATCTAAAATAAAAAAACTAAAATTGACTGGTGTGGAAAATAATTAATGAAGTCAACAATGGAAAAATGCTGATGATGCTCTTTTTTTTTGTAATAAGTAGAATTGACCGAGGTGTTAAGCGAACTGACCCTTGCAATACCATATGCTATGTCCAAATACAAGACCAAGTAAACGAAAATAAAACATCTTGTCTACAAATAAACAAACATTTTAACTGTTCAAATTAAACAGTTTAGACAATATAATCTGAATTCTGGTATGGTCAATCCTGAAGTTTATTTAGACTATCTCCAAGAGTGCCCAATAAATACCATCAATAATCAGATTTAGGAGCAGATGTAAAAGTAGAGCTCCAACATTTACCAAATCATGTTCCCAATTTTTCCACATGGCCCATATCGGAGCGCCCTGTTCGTTTGGATTGTTTCCAGCAAGTCAACAGCGTTTATCTCTCAGTGAAAACCAGCGCCAGCCACCAGCCACCAACCAGCCAGCAGTATTTTTCTCTCAGCAAAAACCAGCAACAGCCACCAGCCACCAGCCAAACGAACATCGCGGCTATTCTAAACAAAATTTACGACCTCACAATCCCCTCGTGAGAAAAAGGATGACATGGAGGGGTGCGGAGAGGCCATGCCAACGAAGAAAAAGAAAGTTGGCTCATATCTCTCCTTATGTATTCCTTGGTGCACCCACCAGGGGTTATCTTGAGCAGATAGATTATTCATCATACAATTTTACAAACTCGTCTATGGTGCTCTCAAGTGCAAATAGAATTTTTTTTGACTTTGAGATTTTTGCAATGAACCAGGGTATCTTACTATTACTAATTAGAGGCTTCTTTTGAAGCCTTCACGTTAATCCTCACGAGACGCGCTAGAAAAAGAGATAAATCCTAGAAATTCTCACAAAAAGAGAGAGATCTGGCCATCCATCTGGTATATTCTAATCATCTTCTACAATAATAGCCATTAGATCCATTTTATTGTTTGAAAAATTACCCACCTGTGCCATTATGAAAAGTAATATAAAATAACCCCCTAAATTTACATATAAATTACCCACTTTTACCATTTTAATAAATATAAATCTTTTTCAATAAGAAATTCGTCCAGCCTTTAATCTATATCAACATAATCTGAAAAGGATATCTGCCCATAAATCTTGCTTCGAAGTCCACCCACCCATACCACGTGACCCTCTACCACCGTTCTCGATGAAAATTCATCCTTCACATACTACAATTGCATGGATCGCATCTCCATGACTGCATCAACCTAATAGGAGCACGTGGCACTGCCAACTTGAGTTGTGAGGGCAGGCACAGCTCACGTATAAGAAGGTTTCTTGGCAACAGGGAGCAATCATGAAACCAAGAAGATAACTGAAGGGGAAGCAATCTCTTGGGATTTTTTTTTCAGGCAAGTACATCATGGATGTAGGCACCTAAGACACCTCCACCCAGCGTGTCTCAGTTTTCCGTGATATGGCAGGAAGCAGTGCTGTTCCGGCGGCGTTGAAAGTCGTGGCAGTCGTAGATTTGGGCGTTGTGCATGGAGGCGAAGAAGCAACCCATTGATTGATAGAACATAGCAAACCCTCAAATTCAAGTTTGGATTCCACCGATCTTCCCATATGCATAACATGATGCAGTTCTTTTAAGCACAAGATGTTGCTGACCCAGCCGATGTTGACGAGAATGGCGATTCTGCTACCGAGCTGCCCCATCAGTGCATAAGATGGCATCTGGTCTTTGGATTCAACAACATTGCTGACTTGCTATATCACGCCTATGGAGAGATTAACAACACATGATATGTGCCAGCTACCATGATGCATGGAATTTTTGTGGTACCGACCGATGTCCAAGACTACAGTGAGGCCAACATGGACCTGTCAATTTCAATGCCGATTGTGGTCACCAATTCTCAGAGTCGCAGGAAGGCATAGCATGATCAGGAGTGACAGGATCAAACATCAAATTCGGTCACCTACGCCATTATATATATAGCTGTAGCTTGGACCAGATCAAGAAGGCTCACACATGCATGGCCATTATTCGGCATGAAAAAAGGAACACATACATGTCAATCCGAGAATCTGGCTTGGTACATTGTTGTAATTAAGGTGCTTGAAAATATATCCCTAGCTAAGCTACTAGAACCCAGTTTACATTTTTCCAAGCAGTGATGCAAGGTATAGAGCTTTATATACTTACAAGATATATAGGTTAGAGAAACTAAGAATAAGTATAAATAAATCTAGCTATGTTGTAAGGTACAATAATTTTAGAGAGAGACAAAATTTTATATCCACCTAGATATCGATTATCTCACCGTTAGCGTGGATTGAATAATATTATTGAGATCGAGTACACACTACAACAGTCAAGTGAGGTTGGATTACTAGAATTTAGGTACATGTATATGCATGAATACTTTCTGATTTATATGAGTAATTCAGGAAGCTCAGGTATAGAGGCAGCAATATTAGTTACACAAAAACCTTACAAAGGACAATATAAAATGAAGTTTATAATTACTTAATTACACAATTTTGAAACCTAAAAATTTACAATTTAAATTTAAACCTGTGGATAATTTGTTCACAAAAAATTAAAAGGAATGGGTAGCTGCTAGCCCATGCAGTAGCACGGGTTGATGGACTAGTATATAAATATATTATCCTATGCATTGAGATGGTTTGGTCTGTGTTATGTTCTTTCTGCATCTTCTTTCTTGGTATGCTGCAAAGAACTAGAGAATTCATAGTAGAATGTTCCCACTAGACTTCTATTTTTCAAGTTTCTAACTTATGCTTATACAGGATGTTTGTGGAAACCTGCCAGCGCACCTTCCTCTGATAAAAGTTTAGGAGCTGATAAAATAGAAAACACCCGCCAGCAACTCCAGTAGATCCTCTATGTCGACCTCTATTTCACCCTCTATTTTGAGACCTACAAATCCACCCCTGCAGGTCTCTAGGGAGACCTCTATTTATGGGGGTATTGCTGGAGTTGGAATAAGTTTAGGGCCCTTAAGAAATATGGTCTGATTTGGAGTTTATTGCTGGAGTTGCTCTACTCGCATGTTTTCTAAAGCTTATCTTCCTGTTCTACAATTGTCAGTTCATATTTCCAACCATCTCGATTTTTGATTCACTCAGGCATTGTTTACTTCCAAAATTTCACCCCCAAATTTACTATGCAAAAAGAAGATTCCCTATCACATCAAAATGTCATAACATGCATGAAGTACTAAATGTAGATAAAATCAAAAACTAATTACACAGTTCTGTTGTACTCTGCGAGACGAACATTTTGAGCCTAATTAATCATTTTTTGGACAATTTTTCGCACATACAAACGAAATGCTACAATGGCGCAATGATTACGAAGGGACATATGCCTTCCAAATTTGAGGTCCCAAATTTGGCATCTAAACACGGCCTCAGTTCCTTTTCTGTTACTCACAGAGCGCCAGAAGCCGCCAGTGAAGCAGACTCACAGTCGATTCGCACAAGATTCTTGACCAAAAGGGGTAACTTTGCTCTCATGAGGATCTTCACGTCAGACAGAAATGTGTGCCCTTGGGGTGTGTGTGTGTGTGAAGATATATAATATGTATGCATGTCCGTATAGTATGATGTATATGGTCGATGTGTGTAAGAACAAACGAGTATCTTTATCGTGCTGACATCTGATGGAAACTGCATGTGCTTCCTGGGTGCGAAGATTGCGTCTGCACTGAAGCATGGCAACCAGCTGCAGACAACGCATAGCGCACGATGTTTTGGGTTGGCCCATTGAGTCATTCGGTAAGCGATGTAATGTGTCAGACTGCCCCAAAACCCAAAAATAATCTTGATGGATAGGCTCGATCAATCACTTGACCCAATGCTATTCACTTCATTCCGAGCTAGGAAACATTATGCTCTCATGGTGTGAAACAAGCGGCCTTATAAAACACTTCATGTTTCAGCATGGCTGGGTTTGGTTTCGCAGTTGAAGAATTTGGAACATTTTTGTTTTATAGCATTTCTATTACTTCTAGCCTAGATAATCGAGTGTAACACTATAGGACTGCACGAGCTTCAGCTCCTAGCACGGATTTCACTAGACATCTAGCACCTGCTAGTATGGTAGTATAAACTAGATACTGACAGGGGTATTATGGTAACATAAAGAAAAATCCCCCCAAAGAAAATTTCCAGGCGGCCGGACCCGTGCTGTCTCGCCCGCGTGTGCACCCCTGTCTCGCCCGTCCGAGCTGCCGGATCCAAAAAAGATATGCCATAATTACATATCTGCCATTCTAAACTTATATGTCGTCAAAATTACATATCTGCCATTTTATTTTTTTCCTATAATACCCTTATACTACCTATACTACTGAGTTCATACTACCCATACTACTAAAACAGTTACAGTAGTATACAATTAATCTGGTCCGTCTGATCTTTACATACTAGTCCTCCGATCTTTGCATACTAGTCCTTTTTAAGGCTAGTATGACACACCGTAAAAGAGCTCTAAGTTAGAGCCGCCACTTTGTAATAGTGCCTGGCTTCCAATTCTACTAAGAAAAGACTAAGCCTGGCTTCCAACATAGTTGAAAACAACTCTTATTATTGCATTTGCATAGATGACTGCAGCTGGTCTATCCGCATCTGTTGTTGGTCCTTGTATTGGAGATCATGCCATCATCAAATTCCTTGAGATTTGGCATATCACTATCAAGCAGTAGAAGTTCACCAGTGGAGGTAGTATCAGAGAATAGTGTCGGGTCGTCGTCGATCATGATATCCTCAAAAAATGCAGTTATCTCGAATTCATCCCAGTCGAGATCATAGTTACCCTCACCCATGCTAGTAGCAGCAGGCACTTCTGCACATAAATTTCCATGCATAGCATTCAGATCATGGCTAGCAGTAGTTTCTTGCTCCTGATGCTGTTGATTATCACTGACATCGATAGCATTATCAGGGTCATTGCCACCATTGTCATTGGCCACACCACTAGAATGTGTTTTACTTATGATCTCTTCCAACTCTGGTAGTATATGGTCTGGTAGAATGATACTAGTTGCACAAGGGCTGGAACTATTAACCACTGGTGGCATGGAAGAGCATTGGAAAGCGACTCGAGGACTATTATAAGGGCAATGGAATGACACTCCACCTTGGGCAGCAACATTACTAATGCTAGCACCACCAACACCATAAGTAGAAGTAGAAGCAATCATGTTCATTTGGCAGTAAGTGTTGAAGGTATTGTGCTGTGCTTCTGGAGGTACTTGCCAGGGAGTCATCAGACCTGAAGCAGAAATGTTGTTCTGGACACTGTGGTTGTCCCAAGTGAACCCCAAACACCCGTCCATGTAGTTGAATTGTGGTACAGTTCTACTCCTAATTGGTATGGGTGTGACTGTTGTTGCCATGACGGGCGGCAATTGTTGAGGTAAACACTGCATGAGTGATGGCATACTATGGACATATATAGGTGGCATAGGAGGAGGAATACGAACAGATGGATAAGAAGGAGGAATATGAGCATATGATGGATAATATCCAGTGAATTGGGGACTAAACTGTGGCACCTGGTTTTGATTGGAAGGGGTATGGTGGGATGTTGGTTCATGATTTGCCAAAATACGATGATAGTTTGTAGGAGGCTTAGGACAAGGAGTAGAATGGTAGTCCTGATGAGTGTGTACGAAGGTTGCCTCAATCACCTCTTGTCTCTTCCTCCGAAACTCTTCTATCATCTGTTGTTGAGACACTGGCATGGGCATTCTTGGTGGCATATGACTGTCAATAGGAAGATATAATTCATTCTTTGCCATTTGTAACAGATATAGTACCTGGATAGAGGAACCACAAATATAGTTAGTGTTTACTCTTGACGTCGTAAGGCAAAGTCACTTTTTGTTTGATTTGACAACACCATTAGTTCTATATTCTCCATATCATAGAATAGGATAAAACTTTACAAGCCAACATACTAATAATAATAGATAATAAGAAAAATCCCCTAGAAAAATTACTTGTGATAATAGTATGATAATGTACCTTAAACAACTAATACTTTGAAAGCACCAAACTGAGAAAGAGCTACTGGTGATCGATGATGATGGGCACCACATGGTTTATATAGGAAAACTAAGGGCTCAAAAGTTAAAAGGGAACTAACTTTAAAGCTCAAAGGAAATTATTGAAAATGAACAAAAGAAAGAGTGTGGTGCATGTTGATTGATTACTTCTGGGTTTCTCTTCATGTGCTTTTTAACCATACCATGCATCTTTTCTGCCATGCTAACAAAGAACGCTTTGAGCGTCACATTATTGAACCATCCATTCTATATATTTGTTCATAATAAAACAATATATAGAAGTAATCCAGTGTCGTCACGCATATACAAATGAGTATACACTTGATGCTTTAATAGCAACTTTGTTTGTCATTCACCATCTTTTTCTATCAAAGTTCTGTGGGTAAAGATGGAGTATCTAACAAATTTCTAGTTCATTTGGATATTACTTGTATCCTTCCAAATGACAACTAAGATAATAAAGTCGGTGTACATGGGAAGGTGCATGCTTCAAGCATGGTTATAGGTGAAGCCAACACTCATTCCAGCTATAAATAACTTAGAAAAAAGCTACTTTTATTTGATTTGTCATTGCCACGATGGATGTCCATATGTGCTGTAAAGGTATATGCTGAGTCATTGTTGTATCATTTTGTCCCTTCCTAAGGCATCCAAAATCAACTTTGTACACTAATTGATTTGTTGTAACATTACTTGACTTCATAAATGATGACATGGCTCGATATACATGCGGGTCTTAGTTGGTACTTGGGTTGTTTCCAAACCATGGTTTCTATAGAGAGGGCAGATCCGTCATATGATTCCTTCACACCATTGTTGGCTATTTATGTTGTGGAGATTTAGCCATGCAAGATCTGCACAAAAAACATCCACACCTTTCATGACCACACCTTTACCTTGCAAATTGAAGACAAATTATAATTTTGTAGATTCTCCAAAAAGTGACACTGAAAGTACTTGCCATTTCCTTTAAGTTATGACAAAAAATGTGGGGAAAAGGTAAAGTCAGGGGTCCATGTAAAATTTAATTGCTAAAGACAATTATGCATGAGAATTTGTTTAACCAAAAGTAATTATGTGAAATCTAAGAAAAATTCTGGTGACCAAGCTACAGAGGAAGTAGATGAAGTACCTGGATTGCACCGCATCATATATCCACAAGGAGTCCGAATTGTGTATGGTTTGTGTTCAAACCAGCTAACATACGCAACCACTGAAAGCATCCGCCCCCGCCCCAGACTGCGTGCGCACACTCCACGCCACCAAAACCTGCACTGGCCTCCTCACTGTAATCTAATAATATAGAGTAGACATTGTAATCAACAAAAAATTATAAGAAAAGGAAGAGATAAACTTACTTTTTCTTCTTTGGTGATAAAATTCCCATCAACTTCCAGTACTGATCACACCATGTTTGTCTATGATGTGATCGTAGTAAGAAAGGAAAGGAAGAAGGGGAGGTTTAGCTTGCTGTCCTCACCAAGTGACCAGACAGAGCGAATTGAGATTGAGAAAAATGAACTCGAATTTCCAAGCCATAATGCCGTCTGCTGGGCCCTCTTTTTATAGCGATTGTCCATTGATCACCCATCCCTTTTTTAAATAGTCTGGTACGACACGCCAAAAATTGTTGGGCACTATAGTAGCGACAATAATATTGCGTGAAATTTACGCTTTAACTAATTTCACATTGATGCTATAATAGACTTAACAATAAAGGATTTGCCCATAATAAACTCATCTTGAGTTAATCCATTATAGGCCATATAAAAGTTCTATAGCAACTAGGGAGTAGATCACTGGAGTGAAACAAATTGAGCACCGATCCTTATTCGTATTATTGGAGAACATAATAAAATCAAATAGAACCGATCATTATGCCTAATAGTAATATTATGATGGGCCAGGGTTTGGCTGCATTGATCCATGAGGTCATAAATTTGTCCATGTTATATACTATTGTTAATTACTTAAAGGAAATGTATAGTGAATGTCTGATTAGTCCATACATTTTTTTGTGATGAGATTAGTCTGTACGCAGTTAAGTTAGTAACATAGAGTACAAGTAGTGGGCATACAAGCATCAATATATTTATATCCCTTGTGATTATTTTGTTATCAGCGTGTTGTTTGATTTTTTTTCATACAAATATACGGAGTATGTGCACCATTTATAACTCAAAACTCAACCTTTGGCCAAATAGTTGTGAATCATGACGTGGTGGAGGGTACCTATGAATGGCAAGCGGGACCCTGATGGTACTTCATATTGAGCTATGATTTTTTGCCGCTTCACAGAAAACTAGCGGTCAGATCAATAGGGTGCCCGCTCAAACCATCAAGGGCGATGCCCCCAGTGAAGATCAATCTCCTCGTCGGTGGCATGAGGGGCAATAGAATTTAAGTTTAGGAATGAAATTCTGAACTCATGATACCATGAAAGAAGGAGAATTCATAGAAATATTGCTTGACTCTCATGGGTTGTATATATAGGTTACAGGATTTGACCTAAAGACAAGGTAGGACTGAAATAACAAACAAAACTACAATTATAATCTGCCAATTATAGAACATGCCAAATATAGCATAACACTAACAACATCATCTAGATGTTGCTTAGGCTGCTTAGGTTAGAATATTTGATCAATGACGGAAGACAATATGTTAGACACAATATGTCCAGATTTGGTTCCACACAATTACATGGTAATTATGGCTTAACGAATACCTACATCCATTGAAAAAATAAAAATTTTGCTCATATATATCCTATAAATATGAAATTGGTTGCTAGACACCACTAATGTTTTTTTAAAGCACCTCTAGTGATGTAAATGCCCTAGCTTGTCCTCCTTCAAACAACAATATTGTTGCTCTGTCATACTTCCCTTTCTTGTTTGCCTACATTGGCATTCACTCTAGCAACCTAGAGCCCCAACAAACTCCTGTCTTCCCATAAAAATCTCACCTTAGTAGCATTAGGGGTGGTGTGGATAGCATGGCACATCAGGGCAGAGACATGCATGGCCATCTAGTGGTGACCACCAAGAGATGCCTGATCCGGTCGAGCACACACAATGGACCTGATAGCCGAACGTGTTCCCCATTCCAAATATTTTATGCAAGTAAGAAATTGGTCAATCCATGAGCACACATACATATCAATATTCAAGGGTGGTGGTGCTCCAATTTGTATCATTAAGCTTTGATATGTTCTTTGATTTGTAGGTCTACATGGAGTTGAGCTTCGCTACCGCAAGGTTGTTTGAGGTCATGCTGTGAGAGTACAAGGCCAAGTCACATTGGAGAGTTTGTTGGGCAAAGCATGTGTTGGTGGACCTAAAAGGAGGAATGGTTGAATGGTGTCCGAAATGTGGTGTTGGACCCACCTGTCAGGTTAATAGAAAGAGTTTGGAGTGGGAGATAAGGGCAGCACATTGATCATTGTTTTTAGGCCCACTGACCTGAAGTGAATATTTCATTACCTTTGGTGTCCCGTAGTTAATTGACCTAAAGAAACAGTGTCTAGCAGTAGCAAGAAAACTTCATGTTATAAGATGTTTGTGAGAAGATTTTGCCCTTAAAAAGGTATTTTGAAATAAGAGATCGAAGACCACTTCAGATGCTCCCATTAACAATAGATGTTCACATATGTAATAAAGTTCTCATTACAAAAAATGCTTTCAAGCAAGCATAATACAAACCATGTCATACAAATATACAAAGAAAAACAACTATTATGCAGCAACTGCTTCAATCTACCTAGCTATGTTTGCTACCTCGTGCTACTTGCACTAGAGATGTTGTCGTCAAGGAGGTACAATTCATTAACAAATCCCAACAGATCCGGCATATCACTAGCAAACACAAGAAAATCACCACTAGCGGTAGAATCAGCCAAAGGCACGAGGTCATCTTCAATCAGGACATCCTCCAAAAGATTGGCCACCTCAAATTCAACCCAATCAATATCATAGTTATCCTCACCCAAGCTAGTAGCACCTACCACTTCTGCATCAATGCTTCCATGCACAACATTTAGGTCATAGTCAACAGTAGTTTCTACCTCTGAATGTTGTTGATAGCCATTGGAATCAATAGCATTTTCAGGAGTAACTCTACCATTGCCATTAATTGTGTTTGTGTCACTAGTTTTTATGGTGCTTCCAGTCTCCACCACTTCTTGCAAGACATGGTCCAGTTCAATGATATTAGTTGCAGAAGGAATAGTGCTATTAGCCACTAGTGACATGGAAGAGAATTGCAAAGTGTCTTGAGGACTATATGGGCAATGGAATGAGACACCTCCACCTTCGTTAGCAACATTATTACTAATGCTAACACCACCAACACCATAGATAGCAGTAGAACAAATCATGTTCATGTGGTCGTAACTGTTAAAGATATTATGTTGCTCTCCTAGAGGTTCTTGTAGGTGTGTCATCACACCTGAAGTGGCAATGGTGTCGGTGTTGTTCCCAAAGAACCCATGACCCCCAGTGATGTAGTTGATAGGTGGTATAGTTCCACTCACAATTGGCCTATGTCTGATTATAGTTGGCATGAAGAGAGCTAATTGTGGCGGTAGAAATGGCATTGGTAACAACATAATGTTGGTCATGGTGTAGTAAGTATTCAAGATATTGGATCGTTCCATGAGGGGTATTAGCATGGGAGTTATCACACCTGAAGCATCAATGCTGATGCTGATGTTGGTCTTGTTACCAATGAACCCTAGACTACTAGCCATGTAGTTGGTAGGTGGTATTGTTCCACTCAGAAAGGGTGGGGTTGTGACTATTGTCGCCACTAAGGGATGTGGTTGTTGTGGTAGAAATGGAAAGGGTAACAACATATTATGGTCATCTATTGGTGGCATAGGAGGAGGCATATGGGCATGAGAAGAATATCTGATGAATTGATGAAACTCCTCTTGCCTCTCCCTATGAAACTCCCCTGCCATCTCTTGCTGCAACATTGGCATGCGCATATATTCTTGGTAATACATGACTATTAACAGGAAGATTTGCTTTGTAGTATCTGACAGATGTACCTGGATAGAGGATCCACTCATATAGTTAGTGCTCATTCTTACCATCATAAAACAAAATTAAAGTTATAGTTAGTTGATCTGGATAACTTATTATTAGATATATATTCTACGCATCATGAATAAGATTAGACGTTACAAGATAACATAGTACAGACAAAATAAATGCTATCATCATGGAAACAATCCCCTATAGGAAGTACTTGTGACAATAGTTAGAGAAGTACCATACCTTAAATGATTGATACTCTAAACAAACTAAAGAATCAATGCAAAACTATTAGAGATTGATGATAATGGCCACCATATGTAGTGGTTTATATAGGAACCAAGGGGCTCAAAAGTTATAGGTGAACCAATTTTAAAGCGCAAAAGATATTATAGTGAATGAAGAAAAGAAAGAGATCGTTTTTGTTGAATGATTACTTGTGGGTTTCTTCTATGTCCTTTTTTACCATACATGAATATTTTCCACCATTTTATTGATACGTATCAGGCCTCACGTTGAGTAGAACCACCAAATTCATATACTTTTATGCTAAAAACAATGAAAGTAATCCAGTGCTGTCACGCATGAGCATACACTTGATTCTATCCATGCATCATTGCTTTATATCCTATTAGCGTGTTTATCATTTTACCATCTTTTTATTCTTATCTATAAAAGGTGCTTAGATAAAGATGAAGTCTCAAACAACTTTCTTGTTCTTAGGGAGGTGCATGCTTTGAGCAACTAAGATAATAAAGTTGGTGTACAAGGGAGGTGCATGCTTTGAGCATTGTCCTACATGAAGCCAACTTTCGTGAAAGCTATAAACACTTTACAAAAGCTTCTTTGCATTGATTTGTCATTGCTACAATGTATGTCCATTTGTGGTGAAAGTTTTATCTTTGAGTCATCGCTTGATCATATTATCCTTTCCTAGCTAGGACTTGAATCTTCCACTTTGTATGCTTATCGTTGTAATATTCCTTGAATCCATTAAACAATTGATGACATGGATTGATATATATATATATATATATGTGTGTGTGTGTGTGTGTGTGTGTGTGTGTGTGTGTGAATCTTAGTTTGTACTTAGGTGGTTTGCTAACCATGATTTCTACAAAGAAGTTTGATTAGTCAGGCAAGATATGCATAAAACACATACATGGCATCTACCATGACCTAACTAGGCTTAAAAGATTCGTCTCGTCGTGTACATTAAAACCATTATGGGACCAGGATCCCTAGGGCCACTTATCCAGAGGATTAAACTACTCGACAGAGAGAGTTCAATCCGACTACTCAAACTAGTCGGCTACGGTACAAGACGGCGTAGTTGATTAATGTAACTAGTTGTGTACAGATAGGAGACTCCCCAAAGTATTCTGTTGTAGCTCTCCATGTAGTATACGACTAGGACTGTACAAACCGACTTGTAACCCTGCCTCCCGGACTATATAAGGTGGGGCAGAGACCCATCAAAACATAGCATCACACGTGCAATACAATCAACCACACAGGACATAGGGTATTACGCGATTCGCGGCCCGAAACTGTCTAATTCTTTGTGTCGCTCGTGTACTGTCGCTCCTAAGAACTCGACGAGACCCACGAATCTACTCTCAGGGGTACCCCCAGGCAGACGTGCTCGATATAATTCGTTGACAGCATTCATGGCCACTTGTACTTTGTGAAGTAAAGACAAATTATAGTGCCAAAAGTACCTTACTTTTCAAGATATGATGCAAAAAAAAATTAGGGAAAATGTAAAGGCATGCGTCCCTACAAAATTTAACTGTTAAAGACAATCATGCTTGCAAGTTTGCCTAACAATAAGTATATGTGTGCAATTTAAGGAAAGAAAAGTATAGCTCGTATATCCCAAAAATGTGACGCCAGCATTACATGATTTTTCCTTCAAGCTATGATAGAAAAATATTTAGGGAAAACATAAAAGCGTACATCCCCACAAAACTCAAGTGTTAAATACAATCATGTTTGCAAGTGTGCCTAACAATATAAGTACTTACGTGCAATCTACGGAAAAATAAGTTGGTGATCAAGCTATTGAAAAAGTATATGAAGTACCTTTAATGCACCACATTTGAGGTTTGTGTGTCTAGTATAGAAGCCAACTAAGGGTAGAAATAGGTGGAAGTCTTCTTGTGCTTCATTGCTGAATCATAGGTTGTACTTCAAAATATGAAAAAAGATCCAGCCGCTTGGAGGTATTTTGTCCAATTTCCATGAACAAATGGAAAAAAGAATACCGAGACGGGATAAATTTTTCGATTACAAGGATGACACAATGTGCACACACCACCATAGATGAGCATTGCAAACATCCACAAGTGTGTCCTAGAACGCTCTTATCCAAGGAACCACTTAAATCCCTTGTGCATATACAAATCGTGAGCATCAGAACGTGAATCATGGTGGTAGGAGCCATACCACACACCTCTGTGACCCCCACCAAAATGTGCTTCTCCACAATGTGATCTAACCAAATACTAGGTATTAGTAAGTAGCACAGATTATAAATCTAAAATTTGAAAATAACATAAAAAGAAGAGATATAAACTTACTTCCTCTTGTCAGCAATAAAATTCCCAAGAACTTCAAATAGTTGATTGCAAAGCTATTTTTAGCTAGTAAAACCATATTGATCAATAATGGTCGGGAGACGAGAACAATTTCAGAAAGCTAAGGAAGAGGGTAAGGATGAGCCTTCAAATCCTCACCAATTGATCGGATAGAGTTGTCAAGGTTCCGAAAATAAATTGATTTTCTCCACACTCTAATGCCTCCTGTTGGGTCGGCTCTTATAGAGTTTGTTCACATGATCGTCCTCGCCTTTTTGTATAGTCTGCTGAGTCAGCTCTTATAGAGTTTGCTCACGTGATCATTCTTGTGTTTTTAGATAGTGTGCTATGACACATAAAAAATTGTCGGCATTGTAGTGTCGGTAGTACACTGCATGATGTTTCTGACTTCACTTTTTTAAGATGAGGTATAACTCAAATGAACTCATCCCAATTTAAGCCATGCCAATATGTAGCTAGGTCGCATTAAAGTTATAGAGCAACTAGAGTGTAGATAACACTGGCCCAAAACAAATGGAGCTTGATCCTAAACTTATTAATTTTTTTCCAACATAATAGCATTGAATGAACTAGTCGTTGTGCCCAATACTCCTATGGGCCGGTCTCGGTGTGCATTCTTTTGGTGGGAGATATTGATCCATGAGATGACTGCCGATGTTATATACTACTGTTAAGTCCTAAAGACAAATGCATAGTGAATGTTTGTTTAGTCATATGCGCATGCATCAATATATTTACATCCCTCGTGATTGATTTGCAATCACTTGGTGTTCGACCTTAAAATTCATCTTAGATTGCCTATGAAGGACCAATGACCAAGGTGGTTGTCTTTCTTTCTTTCTTTCTTTTTGCTATATGTGACCTTTCTTGGTTAATGTAAATCACATGATATATATTGGAGTTCATATCTGACTCCTCATGATTCCATATAAATACAATTTCATATATGGTTCGAAAATTGTGCTCTATGCTTAGATTTACCAATACCATGATAGTTATTTCCTTCATTCTGTTTGATAATAAGGATAATATACTTGTTAGGTAATACATGCATATGTTTATTGATCATGATGATGATGTTAATTCATATATCTAGACTTCATTATCACAGAAGCACCTTGAGGAAGCTTCTATATTTTAGGTGTGTGAAATTTAACAATTTCAGGTGATGTGTTGCAACATTTAAACTCAACCTTTGAAACAACAAAGAATAATATATTCAACGTTAATGTGGGAGCTGCACAATTATATTTCATGTTTCATTCATCTGCGACATCGAACAAAAAATTTGCAACATTGGAGAATAATTATTGTAACATCAGTTAACATCAATAAAAGTGAACACGTTGCTTGAAATAATAAAAAAATTAGAACTTAAATTATAGGAGGTCTTTTATTTAATTATCATTACCAAACCGAGCTTGTTACTCACATGAATTGAATTAAGCACAAGTATGAAATATAATTCTTTAGCATATCCTACTCTTACAATTTGAATGTTATGGTTGAATGTTCTAGTTCAAAAAATCCCCTTACAACAAAAGCATGGCATGACAAATGAAAGCATGAATGCGTAGAGCACAATATTAAAACACAGAATATTATCGAGTCTTGAGGGAAATTTGGTACAATCGAGCAGATAGGATTTCACTAGATTATGACTATCTTTTTTCACATGAGAGGCTAGTTTATGATTAAGAAACTCTCAACCCAAAAGGTTAGGGACTTTGTCATGTTTAACATTTCTGGAAGGCAATGAACCAATTAAATTAAGGTAAAAGGAATAAAAGAGAAATACAAGAGAAATTGTGCAAGAACATTGAAGACACACGCACCCAATACATAACACTCATCATGACGCACTCAAACACTACTTGCTCGTTTTATGAGTAGATTTTGATTTTTCCTAAGTCAAACTTATTTTACTTTAATCATCACTATCTAGATTTTTTATACAGATTGGCATCATTAGATCTAATATAAAACCTACTTTCTTGCAAAAAAATATAAAAGCTATTTTTAGTTGTATCATATACTCCGTCTGTCCCAAAAAAACAAGTCATTTTACCATTCAAATTTATCTAGAAAACAGTTTGCTCCATTTGGTATGTGTAGGCGAATGCAACAATCAATTAGTGTTAATATATGGCTAATAAATAGAAATAATTGAGTTCATTTAACTTCTTTGTTAATCTGTTAGAATTTCTATAATTACAGATGGAGTGCATGGTATTTTTATTTAATACAATATTTTCTATAAACACTTTTAGTCGTCTATGGTTTGTACTATTTTCAACCACATTAAAAATCCTCATTTTAAATTTGCATAGAAAAAAATCTACATGTATCTATTATTAGCACGTCTCCGTAAGGAAGTAGGTCTTACATAAATGCAGGGTCTCGGTGTTTGGTTCTACATGGTGAGTCTCATCGACCACTACTGTGCAATCACGAAGGATCTCAAATAACCAGTTCCAGTGCAAGGTTTCATGAGGTTTCATGCACATTAAATAGGGTGCCAACTCAACATTTTAGATGATGTGGCAGGGAGTTAATGAGAGAGATGAAATGGGTTTCATCTAGATGAAATGGGTTTCATCTAGATGAAACTCTGTATACACAGTTTTCAACAAGTTTGTGTCTTGCATGCATCGCCTAGAAAACATCAAAATGAAACTTTGCATTGTATGAACCATTTCATCTGTAAATTTATTGTCTCCTTGCTTATGTGTCATTCTTAGAAACACAAAAATAAAATCTCCACTGGGACTAGCCACACCTCTCTCTCTCTGCCGCCTCGGGCATCGCCTTAAGTAAGGACGACGGAAAGCTTAAGTAAATTCATCTTGCAATCGGGCCCCCGTGTCCCAGATCATCATCATCATCATTAAAAATGTGTCCCAGATCATCATCATCATCATTAAAAATTAAAGCGAAACTAGAAGACGAGCATAGAGAGTCTAACCAACCTGACAAGCCCATCCTATCACTGTAGTCATTGCTCAAGCCAAGTAAGGCCTGCCTAATTCAAAAAAAAATCATGGTATACACGGCAAACTAAATGAGCAAACAAAATGATGAATCAACAAAGGTTCTTTTGCTGCCCACGCATCATCAAGGTAGTAAGCTGCTACAACAATGGAAACAGTTTGACCCAAAAATGGCAACCACCAAACCCAAGTCAAAATAACTGGAAATTCTAAGTGACAACGTAGAATTCGAGTCACATTAGCACCCCAACCTCAAAACAATTACAGTAAACCATATCATCCAGTTGCTAGTTAAGATAAGCACCAAGAAAACCCTGGTGGCCTTGTGAGGAAGGCGAAACAAACCGAAACACAAAACGCTTATGAGTGTCACCAAAAGCTCAAGCGTGAAGACAATCAGAATGGCATTCTGCACTTCAGCGTCGCCACTGCCAACAAGCTGCTAATCATAACTGGCATTCAGGAACTTCAACAGTTCGTTGCGCTTGCTCTCTGCTGCCTTGTCTTCTTTGGTCTTCTCAAGCTTCATCATTATCTACAAATGAAGTAGGTCAGATGCAAGGACTCTTGTAACAGACATGGCACCTTCGTTTAATTCTTTTCCTCACCTTTTTACCAGAGATAGCACTCCTTTGGATCCCTTCTTCCTTTTCTTTATCACGTCCAAGATACTGATTGAAGAAACAAAAGGTGTTTTAGAAGTAATTACCACAGCAAGTAAAAGAATCCAAATCGAAGAATCATATACCTTGGAAAGCTGGACAGGACCATCACCACCCTCACTGTCTTTCTTCTGTATATAGCTCCCGCGTTGAAGAGAACAGAACCAACCAATCAATAACCAACCAGCAAGCCAATCCACCATGTCGTCACCCGTTCATGAACCCCAGCTCCAATGTCAAAGAGCCAACCCAGAAACAGGCACAAAGAAATATAAGGACCTCTTGTATATGGAAGTATAAATGAAAAAAATGCACTTCTATCACCAACATGTTACATTAATTATCATAAAAGGAAAATTAGTTTCTGAATAAATAAGAAATTCACCTCTTTGTGTTTACTCTTGTCTCGCTTATGATGTCTATCTTTGCTTCGTTCCCTCTCCCTAGACTATCACACGAGGAAATACAAAGAGAGTCCAAAGACATATCAGATGCCTGCATATGAAAACCTAAAACTAAACGTCAATCAAGCACAAATCACTGTACCAGTACCTTTCTTGACCTGCTGCTCTTCTTATGCTTCCGTGATCGGCCAGACGCCTCACGGTCGCTGTCATATGAGCTTGTGCTGCTACAATGAAAATGAGATTCTTCAATATGTAGGTTTTGCACACAGAACATAGCTTTTTCCGTGGAATCTAAAACACCAAAGCAGATAAACAATAGTTCATCCAGGAAGCTCAGCCAAATCATAATGTTGATTTGTCACTAATTAATAGACTAGTTCAACAAATTTCATCCATCTAATGACGAAACCATCATTAGGTACAGACTGCCTCAGCTGCAGTATCTAAAATATTTCAAATGCACTCCTGCACACACTAAGAATTAGAGATAATGGAATTTCAAATGCAGTGATGCACACACCAAAATCCCTGATCCTTGCCAACATATCATTCAGGCCTTGCCATAGCACCTGGTACCATACCACATACCACAAAGACAGCGTGGCCTCCAAATCCTAATCCCCATTTCATCAACCCCAACTTATGCATAAAAACAGTTCATCAATCCCAACATATGCATAAAATCGAGTTAACACATGAACGACAGGCAGAATCTTCACCCCGATGCTTTCCCTTGTTCCAATCTACGGATCACGAACCCAACCTTACAGATCCGATCACGAGACAACCCTTTATCCTAACCCTAGGTTCAGAAATCCCGGGAGGAAAAAAAGGAGGATCGGATATTCGGATCACCTGTAGCTGTCGTCGTCGGACGGGGACCGCCTCCGCTCCCGCCGGCGCCGCTTGTGGCGAGACCTCCGGTCCTTGCGCGCCTTCAGCGCGGAGGAGGACGACGAGGACGCGCCCTCCTTCCGGCGGCTGCTGCGGTGGCGGTGGCGCCGGCGGCGGTCGCTCCCCGAGCCGGAGGAGGACGAGTCCGAGGAGGAGCCCGTGCTGTCGGTGTAGGAGGAGGAGGACGACGCTGGTGACCGCGCCATGGCTACCGGCGGCGGCGGCGGCGGCGGCGGCGCTCGGGGGGATTGACGCGACGAGGTAGGAAGCTAGCGACAGGAAGCGAGCGATCTGCCTCGGTCGGAATCAGACGCCTTCACGAGCGCTTTGTTTCGGTTTCTGGGCCGGGCCGGGCCGGATTCCCCGTGAAAGGAAGGAAAAATGAAGGAAACCGAAGAAGTTGATGTCTGTGGGCCTGTGGCTCAAAGGCCGACCTGGATGTGGATCATCCACTATGGTTTTCACATGTATTAGGAATTCACTTTTTTTTTGCAAAAGGTATAATTAGGAATTCACGATGTTTTGAAAAAAAATAGGAATTCAAAAGGTTTTTAAAGATTCAGCTTGAATTTTACAAAATTCGAACAGTCAGAGGGGATGATAAGTTCTATTGGAAGTAGTTAATTAATTCTTTAATAAGAAATACAGTCACTATTTTAGAACTAGCAGTGTCGAACACCCTCTAATCATAAAAAAGTGACGTTTTTGGGTTGCTAGCTATTTGTATTTGAAGATGCCCATCATCCTCTAGTCAACCATTTAAAATTTTTGAATAAGGGTGAATTTGTCTCGAAAATTATTTTCACAAAGTATAATTTTGCTATGTTTTATAAAATGTCACAAAAAAGGTTCTAATGAAGTACTATTAAAAAAAAAAGAGCACTAGCCATGTGCCCTTGTAGTGCTCTAGAGACCATGTATAATTCTCGTCCAAAACGTAAGTGACCGCATAGGAGTATGTATGTGGTCTACTTAACCCTGATGATACTGGAAAACCCCAATGGCAAAGTGGCTGAGTTCGAGGCAAGTCTATTAAAAAAAACAAGAGTTTCTATTTTCTTTTCTTTCTTTTTTGTTGCAGGGAGCAGGGGACTATACATATATTCCTCTTCTATCTATCATGTTTATGGAGCAGGGGACTATACATATATACATGCATTGTGTACGCATACTTCATACTCCAGAAAAAAAAACAGTATAGGATGTGTACATCAAAGAGGGCTATTAAGTAGTTAAAAATAAAATTATTGATGTACACAAGTAGTCAAAACAATAAAGAATATCAATGAAAGTGATCTTTCAGTACGGCTAGATTTTTTTACCATAGTTGGGGAACTATCAATAGATTATCATCTCCAACATACCTTACAAAATATTTTCAAAAAAAAAAACTCCTGAAGAATCCTACTGTTCTCTGACATCCTTGGACCTTGGTCGTGCTTTTTGGTACTTGATACTGCACCTGTAACTACGTGTTGCTTGCAAAATGGTCATTCGAATTCATTCATCGTAGTAGACTTCTTTCCATCTTGCACATTCCAGCTTTGACTTTGCTGTTCATGAGTGGGCTTATGAGGCCATGAAACACCAATGGGAACTTTGCAACCCAGCATTTCAACTGATCACCGATAAAACTTCACTTCACGCTTGGAAATTCACTACAGATCCATCTGGAGTTTCGTTGATTGGGTAAGGGCGTACAAGCGCACTATGATTGTTATTCCAATAGTCATTGCGAATATAAGAGCAAGAATAGCCATAGCAGGACTCATGCGATCCATGGTCACGATGGCTCCTCCCTTTGCAGCTCCCCCTTTACTGATCAGACCATGTTCCCTTAGCTCACGATTGGTATAATCTTGTTCTATCTTCATCCCTGTCTCATTCAGTCCTGGAAGCTCGGGGCCTTTCTTCTCTGTAGGCTTAACCAGAGATGACACAGCAGGTGAGCAGACAAGATCAACAAGTCCTGCAAGTGATTTCTTTTCATCCTGTTCTAGCTCAGTTTCATCTGTGATCGTTCTTTCTCCCTGTTTCCCTTCTTCTGTTTCTGTAACAGTGTCTGTAACCATGTCATCTAAGAGTTGTTCTTGATGCATCATGAGCTGTGCCGTTGGTGTGTTCTCCATTGACTCAGCCTCTTGAGCACCATCAATTTCATCATTATGTTTACTGAAGATGATCACCGGACCATTAATACTGAGTTTTCTTTGATCAGGGGTCTCCACGTCTTTATTATCCTAAAAACACAGTTCAAAAGAAACAAGCAGAATAAGGATGCATAGATGGTCAGGCATTGCACATTCCAAAATATTGATCACAGCAAAGAAACCCATACTTTATGGGCCATTTCTTTCTCGATGTTGTTCTTGCTTGAGTCCTCATCAACCTTCTCAACATTTCGAGGGACCTGAAGCCACAATTTAGATGGATATGAAAAAATAAGGCAGCAATGAGGGTACTAGAGAATGACCATACAGGCACTACAGCAGAAAGGATTCAGAATTGCACGTACCAAACAAACAGTGATCACCTCCTGCATGACGATCTCAGCAGGGTTACTGCTCGAATTCAGATCAATTCTTTCAGCATGATCAATTTTCTCAACATGTTCATTGCCCTGAAACCAAAATTGAAAAGAAGGAAAAAAATTGATTAAAAGAGGCACCGCTAGCAGTCACTGCATATATATAGCAAAAAGGTTTCAGTGATAACAATTGTGCATAGTGAACAAGCACTAACCATATCATGCGTGGTGATCTCAACATGGTTCCTGCTTGAGTTCTGGTCAATTTTTTCAACATGTACTTTGTCCTGAAACTCAAATTCAGAAGAAATGAACAGAAGGCAACTAGGAGGCTACAAGTCTGCGACAACCACTACATGTATAGCGCAAAGGTTTCAATTCTGACAGTTATGCATAGCAATCAAATACTAACCGTGTCATCCGTGTTGACCTTGACAGGATCCCCGCCTGAATTCTGATCAATTTTCTGTTCAGGTTTGCTATCCTGAAACCCAAATTTTTGCACCAAACAAAGCCATATAAATAATCATAGTCCATGCAAAATACATTTATGATATATATTGATTTTGGTTGATGCAAGTTAATCCAAATGTTGCACAGAGAAACAAACCAATTGATCTGCAACAATCTCATTGTCCTTGTGAATCTGACGATTTTCCTCTGTCACTTTGCCGTCCTGAAACCAATGTACAGAGGATTATGCAGAGATATAAGTTCACTGCGACGCAACACACATGCATTCCCCGATGAACAAAGTTTTCCCACAATTTATGCATACAGATCACAAGGACTAACCAATCTAACCGATCCAATGTCAGTGTTGCCGGCGCTCAACTTTTCGTTGGACTGATCAAGCTTCTCCACCAATGCCATACCCTGAACCTACGAATTTGAACCGATTTTGCATGTAAGATTTCACCTGAAAGGGAAAGATACGAGGAACACCACGGTTCCCATCAATGAAAGCCGTGATTATGACCCACACCTTCCCATCCTCGACAACTCCGCCACCCAAAAACTCGCCTTTCCTGCAAAATCGACCCAAAAAAAACAATCTTTTCAACTCCAACGCCCACGAAACAACAGATCATCTTAATCTTATCCACATCAATCGTATAATCCGCAAAAGATCACAAATTCAAGACCGGGATGAGATGAGAGAAGTACGCTGGCTTCCGGCCGCGCTGGTGCTCGGCGCCCTTCTTGCCGCGGCGCGAGCTGCGCCACGCGAGGACGGCGGCCCCGACGACGGCCGCGCCGCCGATGAGCAGCAGCGCCCCGACGCCGTGCGGCGCCCGCGCGGACACGCGGAACCTCATGCCGCCCAGGCCGCCGGCGCCCTTCTCCTCCTCCTCCCGCCGCCGCTGCTCCCGCGGTTCTTGGGCGGCGCCAAGAACGCCGCCTCCGCCTGCCAAGCCGGCACCTTCCATGATAAGGGCGTGCGTGCGGCGGAATTAAAGAGCGAGCACGCGGCTTCGATGACGATCGATCCTTCCCCTTCCCCTCCTAATTACGCCGTTGCGGCGGGTCGGTGCGCCGGTCGGGCTTCTCGTACGTGTGTTCTTGCGCGCGCGCGCGTTCTAGAGAGAGAGAGAGCAGGAGGAGAGGGGAGGTGTCGAGGTTTTAGGGTGGGTGGGAGAAGGGCCGGTCGGGCCGCATGGCCACTCGTCCATGGATCGCAGATCGACGCAGGCAGCAGTCGCCGCGCGGACCCAAAATTCTCGGATCATCAACGAACTGGGAAAGTCTCGTTGAACTGCCGAAAACAAAAAGGAAAAACATGTTCCCTTAATTAAATTCGTGCGTCGTGGATCACGTAGTCTTTGTGTGTGTCTCCGGCATTCATGTCTTTTTGTGAAGAATGTTAGGAAACGCTACATATGCACGCATAACATGTGATACTTTTGCCCCGCAACATATGACGCCATTGATGGAAACACAATGTAGGATCCTAGGAATATAGGATACAGTATGATTTAATTTTTGAGTTTTGACAGAGATATGTTAATAAATAATAAATCCTATAATGAAAGTAATTGTGTGATTTTTGCCCAGAAACTGGATTAGTAGCCCTGACAGCCACGAATTATCGCGACGTGTAAACAGGAACAGTTACGAAAAGTCTAACCAGCTGAGCTGCATCTCTAATCATAAGTAAGTGACGTCTTGGAATTTTTACTAAACCACCATCAAAATTCAAACCATTTGGATGAAACATCAACATGCGCTGATCACGCGTGTCCGATTGCAGGCGTAAGCAACAGGTGAGACAAAAACTTTATCTAATCGCATCATGACACCGGTGCAAATTATTGGAATCTTCAGATGCCAACATCAGGACAAGATATAGGGACCACGATGTGACTATACAGCACATGATTGTTGCTGTGTTTAGTTTCTCATCAAATCATCAAATTTCTCAAAGGCATGTTTAGTTTCCGGTCACATCATCAAACTTCTAAAATTTCTCTCTCCAAACTTCACTATTCACATATCACATCAAATATCTCTCCTCATGCATGGAGTACTAAACGTGGGTAAATAAAAAAAACTAGTTACATGGTTTTGATGTACACGACGAGACGAATCTTTTAAGCCTAGTTAAGTCATGGTAGGACAATGTTTACCACAAACAAACGCATAGTGCTACAATATCTGATGTGACTTTTTCACTTCACTTTTTACCTTTTTCCAGGAACTAAACACCCCCAAAATTCTCTTTCCAAACTTCACTATTCACCTATCACATCAAATCTCTCTCCTCATGCATGGAACACAAAACATAAGAAAAAAACTAATACACCACGAGACGAATCTTTTGAGCCTACTTAGGTCATGATAGGACAATGTTTACCACAAACAAACGAAAAGTGCTACAGTGTGCTACAGTGTCGGATGTGACATTTTCATCAAACTTTTCTTACCTCTTTTTGGAACTAAACACACCCACATGTGTTATAGAATGTGGAACACTATTTAGGATGTGGAACATGATTTACAGTAGTGGCAGAAATATTGTGTGTTCTTGAATCCCTACGGAATTCTTGCTTCTAAAGTTAGCAAGTGTACTTTACAAGTTATTTTTTCTCTTAGCCCATACTATTTTTTCCAGAAAAAGTCCAAATTATTCTCCTAAGCTATGGTCAAAGTGGGAGTAATCATTTAAACTATTTTGTCCAATTTACTTCCATAACTACTATGTCAATTAGTTCAATGTATCCTTTAATAAGATTTATCTTTTCGTTTCATCACATGCATATCACAGTTGGCAGGGTGAAACAAGTATCATTGTCTTTTGTAATAATTTTTTATTACTGTAATTAATCTATTATTGAACGTCCCAACCTATCCAAATAATGATGAAATATTCATATTCATATTCATATGTTATGATTAACACGCTGCAAAAATTTCATTTTAAAACTCCACTTCTGTGTGGAGAAAAAGGGCAAACCTTAACATATAGTCATGAGGGTAAATTGGATCTCAAAAATAATTTAGGGATGAACATTGACATACTTAACATGAGGAATTTGGGATTTAACATGAGGAATTTGGGATTATTTTTCTTCTTAGAAAAGAATGGAATTAATATCTAGCCTTTCTTGCACCAAGCAATTGTGATTGGATTTTGATCTAGCTCAGCTCAACTCAGTCTAGCTTGTTAACATAACAACCTCAGCTCAACACAGTCTAGCTTGTTGACGTAATGGTCACTTTAGCTTTGTTTTAATTTATAACTCTCTTATTTTGACCAAGTTTATAGAACAATATATTAATTATATATGCCAAATAAATAAACTATAAATAAATACTTAATGGTGGATTTGATAAAGAGAATTTGATGTTAGTATCTTTTATAAACTTGATTAAAGTCAAACAAATTTGAACTACAACATAAGTAAGGTGATGAAAAATTTAGAGCGGAGCAAGCATGTAATACGTTGTCGCTGGGCTAATCAGCTGGTGTGCTCATGGTCTTATATGGTACCTCTGGGCTTAGTATTTTTAGATAATGGATAATGCATTACCCGGCCTTAATCAAAACGGTTACGGCCAAACAAAAACATGAAAAATACATCTCATCATAGGGGTCTAGTAGTCCTACGCGACCACCAAGATCGCTATAAACGTTTACAGGACCTTACAAAGAACTGAAAACGCTGGACACCAACCACTATTAATGCTTCTTCGAAGGCAACAGCACGAAGATTTGGTGCAGATACTGCTAGCCAACATCCGAGCTGTTACGCCATCCAATGCCTCCTTCGCCCTGCGTTGAATACCGAACATAGTGTCCACACGGGAAAACTGTCCGACCTTGGCGACCAATAACTTCGACGACGCGCCTGCACTGCCGCCGCAGGCCTGGAGAAACCAGACAAGGCTTTCACCCAGTTATTGATCATCCACGGGCGCAACAGGGGACGGTCTGACCAACGACTTCAGCAGCTCCTTCAACAAGGTGTGTGTCACAGACACTTCACAGCCACCGGCCCGGCACAACATGCCAGACAAGGATTTCCCCTAGATCGCCGCCACCACCGTCACCGCGGTCTCCCTCACCTGAAGGACACCATCATCTTAGCACGGCCACAGGACGCCGCCACCGCAAGAAAAGACGCACTCCGGCCGCCGTCGACGAACACCGCCACCCGGAGCAAGATTCCGTCGGTAAAGGGACGGCATCAACCCGTGAGGAAGGCGGCTGCACGACAGCTAGCGAAATCCATCCAGATTGCCCCCGTGGGGGCGACGCGGAGCAATTAAGGCGTTGGATCTGTCCCTCCTTAACCACCACGAACCTCGCCGGATCTGGCGCGAGCGGCCACGCCGCCGCCGCCATCGCCGGCCTGCCCGAGGAGCAGACCTCGAGGCCGAACCACTAGATCGGAGGGCAGACCTAGGGCATTGCTGCCGCTTCCTTGTGCGGGCATTGCTGCCGCTTGCCGTCGACGACCAGCAACCGCTGCGCCCTGGCCCTCGTCACCACCGCCGCAGATCCACGCGCAGCCCCGGGCGCCTGGACCAACCGGCTTGGGTTCGCCGGATCCGGCGAGGGACCAAGCAGATCTGGCCATGGGGGCCGCGGATTTGGGCGGAGCTCGCCGGAGGGACGCCGGCCACCGGGAAGACGAAAGAGCGTGGGAGGAGAAAGGCCCCGCCGCCACCTTCCCCACGGCTGCGCGGGCTTCCGGCAGCCTGCTCCGACGGCGGCGAGGTGGTTGGAGACCTGGGGATGGGGCTGCGGCGGCCGGCGTGCGGTGCCGCCCGAGCCGCCCGAGCGAGCGACGCGGGGGCCTTCGGTTGATATTCAGCTTCCACCGTAGGCGCGGCGATTCAGTTGGAACAACCCACCTCTGGGCTTAGTAGGCAAACAAGCTAAAAGAAAACTCTGCTTGACTGCTACACATATGGCATATAGTCCTGGTTCTTAACCCCTTTAATCATGAGTTCCCACACTTTGGGACTAAAGGGCGTGTAAGGCAAAAATATATTTATAATCCGTAGGATTCAAACCAGAAACCTGCCTTGCACATAGTTTCCTTACCATCCTATCCACACAACTCATGTGAAATTGGGTTGAATGCTTTCCTTCTGAACTACCCATTAGGACCCTTTAGTCTAGGTTGATAACCCCAATTGGGAAAAAATTGTTGTGAATAGTAATGAACAAAGGAAGGGAATGGAATGATTCTCATTGATGGAGGGCTAGTGTTGTTACACATATATATACAAGCCCAAGGGGCATGAGGGGGTTGCCACCCCAAGGGACATGCCCCTTGGGAGAGGCCCTTTGGTGAAACCATAACTACCATATTGATCACTATAATATACAACTATATTATTTGTAACACTCCCCATTGAACAATTGTGTCATGTAAATGTCCTCCATTCGTAGATTGTTGCGTAGGAAAAACTCCTCTAAACCTTGTAGGAAAAATATGAGGAGAAACCACGTGATATTTGATGGATAACCACCATATGGGAAAAACTCCTCCAAAAACCCAGTGGGCAAAATTTGAGGAGAAACCATATTGATATGCTACGAAAAACTCCTTCAAAACCCAGTGGGGAAATACAAGGAGAAATGATGTAGCATATATTAATCATTGTTACATAGCAAACTTATATGAGGAAAACCTTAAAGAGGAAAACTCATAATAAAGTTAGCAGAACAATAGTATGATCTGTGGATCATATTGGAATAACCTCCTCAACCCAATGGGAAAAATATGAGAAGGTATATGGATATGTCATAGGAAAAATCTCCTTAAAACCCCTAAGGGAAAATATAGGAGAAAATGATATATGACATATGTGATTGCTTGTTGATGCATATTGCCTCATTAAAAACCTATGTATGAGAAAAACCTTGATAGGAAAACTCATTAGAAAAAGAGTACAATATTCATAATCAGAAGATTATGTATAGGTTATATAGGAAGTTTTACTCCCCCTGATACATGCAAATCTGTAAGTCGTCTCATACCTATTCCAAGAACATATTTATGGAATAATGATGTTGGTAATGACTTTGTGAATAAATCTGCAAGATTATCACATGACTTGGTTTGCAAGATTTAACCTATATTCATTTGTGCAATACACGAAGAATTATATTCATAGATAATTGTTGGTTTCATGATTGAACCAAAACCACATGACTGATGTATGTGATTTATCATTCTGCGAAGCCATACACATTCATGCGATGCTCCATATAATGCAATTATTTCAGAATGATTAATTAGTGGATGTGGCTACTAGAGTCTATTTGATGACTTCAATGATATAGCCATTCCACCATGTAAGAATACAAAGTCTGTATGAGATCTAGCATATGGGGATCAGATAAATAGCCAGTACGGTATATCTAGTTAAATACTTGTCTTGGATAAATCTGTAGATTAAACCAAGATCTATTGTGCCTTAGAGATATCGGAAAGATACTCTTAACTCCCGCCGATGGCATTTTGTTGGAGTAGCGCTATGTCTAGCTAGTAAGTTTCCCGCAAATGCAATATCAGGCCTGGTGCAATTTGCGATATGTATTAGCGCTCTAATGGCATTGAGGTATGAAACCTCTAGTTGATGGATAGGATTTATCCATATTGAAATTCTGAGGAATTTTCTGGATATATACAGATTGATGTATTAGAATTCCCGTATGGAGATGCTCAAGCTATAAGCTTAAGCAAAATTTGGTTTTAACCAAATCCGTCTTAAGATGGTTGCGTGCTTCATCTTGTGTATTCATAATGATATTGAGATCAATATACACTAATATAATTTGATGAAAACATATGTGCAATCATCGTTATTGGAATAACCCTTCTGCAGAAGGAATTCCTTTAGTCGGTTGTACCATATTCTTTCCGACAGCTTCAGGTCATGTAATGACTTTTGAAGCTTTACACAATATATGTTGCGTGAATGATTCTTGTTCGGAATATTAAGTCCTTCAGAAACTTTTATATAGATATCCGAATCGAGTGACACATAAAGATATGTAGTCACCACATCCATGAGATGCATGGATAGACCTTTTTGTACTGCCAATGATATTAGATATCGGAATGTTATACCACTCATACCTGGAGGGTATGTTTCATCGAAATCGATGATGGGTCTCTGCGTAAACCCTTGTGCTACAAGCCTCGCTTTATTATTCACCACCTCGTTTTGATCCCATAGGAAAATATTCGAGGAGTAGGTACCGTAGTGACGAATACCTCTCGATTTTGAGCGAGTGCAATTCTACCCTGATCGCTTCCTTCGGTTTGATCCATTCGAAATGCTGATGCACTGCCATGGTCTTATGTTTGGATCAGTTGAAGGTTATTTGCAATCGTGAAGGAGTAGTGTCGACAATTGTAGTCTTTCAGAATGATTCTTCAGGATCAATATAATTAGTGGAAATTTTATTACCCTTTTCGACTCTTCATGATTTTCCAATACAGTAGAGTCAGGGTCTTCCGATGTCCCAGCACCAAAATTTGTGTGCACACTTGTGCTGGGTATGTGATGCATCTGATGATCATCCATATTATTTGGATTTGCAATATCCAACTGGTGTCTATCAACATGATGCTGATTTGCATTTACCGATCCAGAAGTGAACTTCCATTTTCCGCGGATATCCTTTACATTTGTACCTCTCCCCCTCTTATTTTGATTTGGGAGATATTTAGTAAGAGTTGATACTCTTTCTCGTACTTTTAACAGTAGGATTAGTGACACCTTTATAGTCAGTAAATGCTTTTGGCAAGTAATTTGCAATGCTTTGCAAATGTATAATCTTTTGAACTTAATGTTCAGATTATATAGTACGTGGATCATTGGACTGAATACCGATGGCATTCAAATTTTATTTCCTGGCATTCTATATGGTACATATTGTCTCCCCCTAATGCCTGGAAATCGTCCGCATCGATGATGCAATCAGTGTACCAGGCAGAATATAAGTCCTCTGTAAGAGGCTCGAGGTATTTTATGATTGACGGAAATTAATACCCCACATATATCCCCATGTGTTCATGGGGCCCATTTATGTACACTGCGGTGGTGAAATCGGTGCGTGTAGAGTACAACCGAATTTTCGCAGATGGGAAATACTTTGTTGATTTCCACGTACTAACTGCAACGGGGAAGCCGTATGAGATGCAGTAGGTCTGATTTGAATCAGATCATCGGCGTGTAAGACCGTATGACCTCCAACATGATGTTGGAAATTTGCAATTTTGAAATAATGGTCTAGCAATTAATTTAGTACTCTTGATAAGAGATTCGGCTAATCCATTTTGTGTGTGTACATAAGGTACATAATATTCCACATTAATGCCTAAAGTATCCGGATGGATTTTGATGTAAACTCAGCGGCATTGTCCTGATGGATTTTATTGGACTTTCCGGATACTTTGCTCTTAATTTGATAATGTGAGCAATAGACCTTGCAAATGCATGGTTTCTTGTGGATAATAAACACACATAAGACCATCTAGTAGATGCATCAATAAGTACCAAAAAGTACCTGAAAGGTCCAGTTAATGGATGAAAAAGACCACAAAGATTACCTTGAATGTGTTCGAGGAATTGTAGTGGTTCAGCCTTGATCTTAAGATAGGAGGGTCTTAAGATGAATTTTCCTATTGCACATGCGGTGCAAACAAAATCTGAAGATTTGGAAAATTTTGATATATGCATATGAGGCATATTAGGACCAATTGAATTGCTGATAATTTTTCGCATCATCCCAACTCAAGGATGATCCAGGCGATCATGCCATGTCTTGATGACATCAAGATTCTGAAAAATTATCTTATATGCAACATATTGAATGGGTTTGATGTATGTCTAATACAATCCAGAGGATAATGAAGGAATTTTCTCAAGCTGTTGCTTGTTATATCCGTCATTTTTGGTGATGAATTGATATTCATCCTTGTTGTCATTATGAGTTTCCACATGAAAATCATTACAACGGATATTTTTATAACTCAATATGGTACTAGTGGAATCAGGAGCATGAGTACATCCTCGATTTTCAGTTTAGTACCTATAGGGAAAATTAATGTGGCTCATCCTGAACCCACCATCACATAATCGCTACAGCGATAGTTGTGACATTTCCTTTATTCACGATGAGAATTTGGAAATATTTGGTTCCCCTGAGTATTGTATTAGTGGTACCATTGTCCACTAAACAAATTTCCTTCTCCAAATGAATTGTTCCCGTATAATAATCTAATATGAGTAAATCAAATATATAAAGAATTTGACTCATTAGATTATATATATAAATACACATACTATATTAATTAAGTATTATAATACTTATGACAACAAATATGTACAACACAACATAAGATTTCATAAAGATAACTTAGAGAATTAAGTCATTGGGGACCATGGAAACTAGTTTATGTCTCCAAACATGTCATTGGATTGATATTCCATGAGCATGTTGCCAGTGCTGGATAAGTCGATCGACTGCGGTCGGATTGTCTCATTCTCATGTTCCGTGGGAACGTTAGTGAAGCAACCAGCATTGATAGGTCGAGTAGTGAAGTGAGCTTCAACTTTGTCCCCTTGAACTTGCTTACCAGTAGATTCTGGTATAAGTCAACCAAATGTTTGACGGTGTGACACTTTCTGGTGATGTGGTTAAGACAACCATACCATTGACAAACTTGATAGTTGTCATTTCGAGTATTCTTAAAATTGCATTTGTCTTTGTTAAGACCCTTATTTTCCTGATAATTCTGCCTTTTCCCTTTTCTCTAGAAATTCTGTTGAATTTCTTGTCACCATACTTTGGTATAGTTATGGTAACAATATTGCTGATGCAATAGTCTTTTTATAGGGAGGAAAATGGACAAAGTCTTTTCAATTATTTCTGCATCATCCAAAGGTGGATTGCAGAAACAAAGCTTGGAATGAATCTTGTGAACAGCAGAATTGAGTTCTGCAACAGGTTCAAAAATCCATTAGATGGAGTAGACACTACTCGTGTCTTGCTTCTGGCAGAATGATGGCTCGTTATTGATCATAGCGTTCTTTGAGTGTAATCCAAATATTCATAGGATCTTTTTCCACTATGTATTCATTTTGAAGAATGAACTTGGTGCCTGAGAAAATACAAGGTTGTGTATTTGGTAACAACAGGTGATACTGCATTTGGTTTATTGATTGAGTCAATGAAACCTTTCGCTTTGAGCGTGATTTTAACGTCCATCGCCCAAGTTAGATAGTTGCTACCATCTGATGCAAGTTCAGTGAAATCTTTCTTGGCTAGTTGAGCCATTTTTCAACATGAGGAGTCATGTGTGGAATTAATTTACTGAGGTAAATTAAATTGTGTTGTATGTCTGCAAAAAATATTGAGTGTAAGATGTGTCTTACACATAAAATTAAGGTAAAGGACATTGTGCAGTGAAGTTGCTTAAAATATTATTTTAAATTCCAGTGGGAATATATGTGACTTGATAGTCATATGTCCAATTATATGAAATTTGGATATACACGATGAAGGTAATCATCAAAAGATGTAGACCTCGCAGTGATGAGCAAAGATTGCTGCCTAAAAGCCTGGATCTCAGGGCAAATAAGTTCAAAATAACTTATCGCAGCCAGTGCCTAGGTCGCATCACCTTGTGTTGGATCCAAAATCATATTTAATTTTCCTTAATTAATATTTTGCATAATGGAACTTGTAGAGTTAATGCCAAAATATGTAAAGAAAAATAATGGCATGAGAAAAACATGTTCTGAAAGTGTGTCGAACCAATATAAGATCTGAGGATCAAATATCGTAAATTACTGAGGTAACCATAGCGTCAGTAATATATTGGTTCCAATATCTGAGGATATTACAAAATGACACTTACAAATATGTACAGAACATTACAATAAACTAAATATTTAGAACAAAAATATTCTAAATAATTAGATAAGTAGAAGTGTAGGGGGACTTCTAAAAATTGAGAGAAGAAACAGGGGATGAATCAGGCCTGTGGGCTGATTGTTTTTTCTTATCTCTTGCGCAGCCCGCGACGGCTTGGTAGAGTAGACGGCCCAGGCGAGCAGCCGACGACGTGGCCCAGCAGGCGCCCGCGAGCGCGAAGCGCTGCACGTGGCCTGCGACGCGGCCCGACAGGAGCCGAAGGCACGGCCCATTGCGGCGCTGCCACGGCCTGAGCGTGGGCGAGGCCCAGCCGGCCTGTCAGGGCGGGCGGCCATCTAGATGTGTATAAGAGACAGGGTTAGGGCTGCCTCAATCGCCGCCGCCGCTTTCCGTTTGAGCCGCCGCCGTCGCCTTGCGTCGCCGCCGCCGCCACTTGGTGATGCGCCGGCCGTCGTCTCGGAGCAGCATGGACGCCTGAGGGCGTTACGCGTGTCTCCGCCGTCATGCACCGTCGACGCGCGATGCGCACCGCCGCCGCGCGATGCGCGCGGTGCTGCTGGTGTGCGGCCGCCGGTCTTCGTGGCGCCGTCTCGCAAGGGCGTTGGTGGTGCCGCATGAAGGCAATGCGCGGAGGAGCCGCTGGCACTGCGCGCCGCCACCACTGTCATTTGCCGTCGCGCCTGAGGACGCCGGCTGTCGCCGCGGCGTGTAGGGATGCGTCGCCGGTACCGTTTCTCCCTCTCTTCTCCACTGTCCGCGCCGACTGAGGCCAGCCGCCGGTTCTTGGAGGAGAGCCACAGCGTAGCAGAGGCGCAGGTGGTGTGTGGAGGAGGAGCCGACTGTGATGGTGGCCGGCCGCCGCGGATGCGACTAAGGGCGTCGCCGCCACCGGTGATGCAGCCGTCGGGTTGAAGCCGCATTAGATGCGCGCCGGTGCTGCTCACATGCGGTCGCCGGCCGTCGTCTCCGGCGTCGATACGAGCGCTGATGCGCCGTCGCCAGTGATGCAGCCGCCATGGTGAGGCCGCACCAGATGCGGCCAGAGAGGGCGCTGCTAGTGCTGATGCGGCCGGCGAGGGCGCAGCCCATGGCGTGGCTTGGCCCGAGGGGCCTTCCTTGGGTGTGATGCAGCCAAGGCTTGTCCTGGCGGCGAAGCCACCACCGTCGGAGTGACGGCTGCCGCGGATGCGGCCATGCCCGGAGGGGCTGCCAGTCGGAGGACCGGCTAGAGGACAATTTCGGCATTGCTAGCCATTGCCTCTAAAGTCGTCATCGTCAAGAACACAGAAAGGTATGATCCTTCCACAAAGATGATCATCGGTAGACGACCAATATTGTTCTGATTATGTGGCATGGTGTGTTGTGCAGGTGCATCGGAGATGCAAACTGCTGACCATCAAGAATGTGTTCTTCAAGCCAATCGCTCAAGCGACGACCGTGAGGGTCATCTCCATGGCGTGGGGAGAAGCCCCATCGTCTGAAGACATGCCAAAGGGCATCCATGCCACCAATGATGATGATCATGAAGGGGAAGAACGAGGAAACATCGTCCAATTCGAAGAATCGAGAGCCATGAAGAGGAAAAATCGAGAGAGGCTTCAAGTTCAACGAACAGTAGATTCATGGCTTACTTGTTTGTAAGGCTTCCTGTACTTGCGCTCAGTGTAGAACAGAAGTGCTGATAACGTGTTGTGAATAGTAATGAACAAAGGAAGGGAATGGAATGATTCTCATTGATGGAGGGCTAGTGTTGTTACACACATATATATACAAGCCCAAGGGGCATGAGGGGGTTGCCACCCCAAGGGACATGCCCCTTGGGAGAGGCCCTTTGGTGAAACCATAACTACCATATTGATCACTATAATATACAACTATTTAGATAGTTGCTACCATCTGATGCAAGTTCAGTGAAATCTTTCTTGGCTAGTTGAGCCATTTTTCAACATGAGGAGTCATGTGTGGAATTAATTTACTGA
>OAMR01000485.1:748839-760638 GCA_900205405.1 Echinochloa crus-galli | reverse complement strand
CTTCGTGGCGCCGTCTCGCAAGGGCGTTGGTGGTGCCGCATGAAGGCAATGCGCGGAGGAGCCGCTGGCACTGCGCGCCGCCACCACTGTCATTTGCCGTCGCGCCTGAGGACGCCGGCTGTCGCCGCGGCGTGTAGGGATGCGTCGCCGGTACCGTTTCTCCCTCTCTTCTCCACTGTCCGCGCCGACTGAGGCCAGCCGCCGGTTCTTGGAGGAGAGCCACAGCGTAGCAGAGGCGCAGGTGGTGTGTGGAGGAGGAGCCGACTGTGATGGTGGCCGGCCGCCGCGGATGCGACTAAGGGCGTCGCCGCCACCGGTGATGCAGCCGTCGGGTTGAAGCCGCATTAGATGCGCGCCGGTGCTGCTCACATGCGGTCGCCGGCCGTCGTCTCCGGCGTCGATACGAGCGCTGATGCGCCGTCGCCAGTGATGCAGCCGCCATGGTGAGGCCGCACCAGATGCGGCCAGAGAGGGCGCTGCTAGTGCTGATGCGGCCGGCGAGGGCGCAGCCCATGGCGTGGCTTGGCCCGAGGGGCCTTCCTTGGGTGTGATGCAGCCAAGGCTTGTCCTGGCGGCGAAGCCACCACCGTCGGAGTGACGGCTGCCGCGGATGCGGCCATGCCCGGAGGGGCTGCCAGTCGGAGGACCGGCTAGAGGACAATTTCGGCATTGCTAGCCATTGCCTCTAAAGTCGTCATCGTCAAGAACACAGAAAGGTATGATCCTTCCACAAAGATGATCATCGGTAGACGACCAATATTGTTCTGATTATGTGGCATGGTGTGTTGTGCAGGTGCATCGGAGATGCAAACTGCTGACCATCAAGAATGTGTTCTTCAAGCCAATCGCTCAAGCGACGACCGTGAGGGTCATCTCCATGGCGTGGGGAGAAGCCCCATCGTCTGAAGACATGCCAAAGGGCATCCATGCCACCAATGATGATGATCATGAAGGGGAAGAACGAGGAAACATCGTCCAATTCGAAGAATCGAGAGCCATGAAGAGGAAAAATCGAGAGAGGCTTCAAGTTCAACGAACAGTAGATTCATGGCTTACTTGTTTGTAAGGCTTCCTGTACTTGCGCTCAGTGTAGAACAGAAGTGCTGATAACGTGTTGTGAATAGTAATGAACAAAGGAAGGGAATGGAATGATTCTCATTGATGGAGGGCTAGTGTTGTTACACACATATATATACAAGCCCAAGGGGCATGAGGGGGTTGCCACCCCAAGGGACATGCCCCTTGGGAGAGGCCCTTTGGTGAAACCATAACTACCATATTGATCACTATAATATACAACTATATTATTTGTAACATAAATGACTCTTTACTCTGAGTTGGTAACAAACATCAGGACTGATGTGGACCCTTTTAGTTTGGTTGATATTACCAACTAGGAATAATACTTCGAGGCATTTAGTGTGAGTTTATAGCCCGGCCAGCCGGGACTAACGTAGATCATTTAGTCCGAGTTGGTTTTCTAAAAGGCCATTGAACCTTATGAAAATTAGACCTGCTACTAATATCTACATTAGTCGCAAGTCTATCTTGATCCTGAGACAAATGTGAGGCATGAAAGTCCCCTTCTCTACTAGTGGAGTAAACGGTAAACGAACAGGAGAAGGTATCTTGCAAACTTTGAGCTTTTCGTCCATCCCATAATAAATAGTCATTTTATCAGCATCAGAATTAAAATCGGGGTAGCTCCGCTATCATATATACCAACAATATGCTTCTTTCTCCTATATTACCCTACCTTTCCTTTCATCGCCCCCATGTGAATATCTACGATCTACGTATCTTGGAACTTGACGCGCGCTCTTGACGTCTCTCTCATTATCTTTCTTTTGAATGTACACAGGGGTGTAATTGCTTTTCTTAACTCTGACATTCAAGATCAAGGCCCTGTTTAGTTCCCGGTCACATCATCACACTTCTAAAAATTCTCTCTCCAAACTTCACTATTCACCTATCACATCAAATCTTTCTCCTCATGCATGGAGTACTAAACGCGGGTAAATAAATAAACTAGTTACATGGTTTTGATGTACACGACGAGACGAATCTTTTAAGCCTAGTTAGGTCATGGTAGGACAATGTTTACCACAAACAAAAGAAAAAAGTGCTACCATGTCCGATGTGACCTTTTCACTTTACTTTTTACTTTTTTCTAGGAACTAAACACCCCCCAATTGTTGAATACGTTGGACCTTTTCTTGTTCACTTTCTCTTTTGAGAGGTTTACTTGTTCACTTTTGAACAACGGTGCGCTGAACCGTCGGGATTCTTGCTGCTACCACCATCTTTTTCAGGAAATAATTTCTTTTCTATGAAGTCCACTCGTTTTGGATGTGCCCGAAACTTCTTTGGACCGTGTGCTGAAAACGTTGCTCGATCTGATGTGCGGGGCTGAAGCTCGTGCCACCACGTGCTCAACATCAACTGATCGAGCAGTTGTCGTCCAGCTCCGGCAGCCCGGCCCCACTTGACACGATAGGACACAACGTTACTCCGCCACACGTTTTGGTGAACATAAATTATCGTCCGATCCAACACAAGGACAAATCCTAATCGTAGGCTCCGTACGAGCGAGTAAATTAGTTGAAACGCGTAGAGTTAGACAGCATATACTACGTACTGGGGATGTTCAAATAGACTTACATTTGTGGATCAGAGGAGATAGTTTATAATGTGGCTTTTGCAGAGGATTCTTGTGTTGATTTGGATGGTCTTGCGCTAATGTTCAGTTGTTCACTGAAATGTGCGACGCAGAAAGTAATGTCAAGTTGTCAACTGCTACTCTGTGCCGGCTGAACCCATGCCGAATCCAAGCACCCAATCAAGATAACGAGGCATGGCTATCTGTAGTGGTGCAGTTCAACACTCGGAAGAGTGTCCCTTTCAACTCGATGGCCGTTCTAGAGTTGGACAGAGCGTCATTAGTTTTTAAGGGTTCCTAGAAGGCCACGTACGTAGGAGCCTCGGTAGTGTCAATGCCACACCGATGGGCCACGAAACAGTTACATGTGACAGTACAAATATTTGCCTCAGTTTTCTTGCTAATGGCACAAATCAAACTTTGCTTCGTTCACTCCAGCCAACCGGCACGTACTCTCCGTTCACTCAAAGCCAGCAACCAATGGAAACTGTTCAAACTGAGCTGAGCTAATCGCTCTTCTCTGATGGAATGGAATAGAACGGGACCATATTGATCTCGGCACATGTAGATAAGGATCAGCTACCGAATAATCACAAGCCAACTAATGCTTATGTGGTTGCAGAACTGAAGATGACGGGTGCTGATAGGAAGCAGCAAGTAGCTGAAAAAGAAAGTGTTTTCTGAAGTCACGCTGGGTGTCTGATGTGGACGTTCAAGGGTCAAAACCGCACCAAGTCATCAAACCAGCCCAGCAATCCTGCTGAACCTGGACGCGCTTGCATCCAGGTTCATACTTCCTAGGCAAAAATGCACTCTTTGTGAGGCATGTGTCCCCAGAGATGCATTATTTGTAGCACGGAGGGAAGATGTTAAGTATCCAGATTAGACAAGTTTATTTAAGGTGTGGTATTGAGGGTCTGTCAGTTGAGCTGAGGGTTAAATTTGGAGATCCAACCAAAGTGTAAGGGATGCCTTGAAGTGCAGTCAAAGAACGAACAAACCTGTGATGCACAACAATTCTTTTTTTTTTCGGGCATGCACTCTTTGTGAGGCATGTGTCCCCAGAAATGCACTCTTCTTATGAATACTTTCATCTTAAACCATGCGAAATGAAGCAACAAATACACTAACTAATCCCAGAAGCGGACCATTCCACTACAGGTTATGCACAAACTAACTCGATACATGAACTGTACCGATGCCTCGGTGTACATACACTCAGACCCGAGACGACAAACATCGTCTCGCGGCGCCCGAAAGGCAAACAGCATAATCACAACTTAGGGACAGGAGCTTCTACACCCCCAACGATTATTGCAGACTTTCTTCACTTACATGGCTCACAACATAAGCCAGGGAAAAGCTTGGAAGATCTTTGAATTCACGATCCATGAGGATGTCGCCACTGCACAGGCGATGAGGTTAACATGGGGTTCAATCCTCCTTGTAGACCAGAGGCTTGTTGACCCATCTTATTCGGCAGCCGCAGGCATGGAGCATCTGGAGGAGCTCAGGGGACAGCACGTTCTTCAGCCCAGTGAGTATCTTGAGCTTCTTCAGCCTCCCGCAGGCTGCTCGCAGCGCCATCTCAAACCCTTCTATGGAGACCCACGAGAGGTGCACCATCTTAATGTCCTGGAGGCACCGCAGGGAACTCAGCAGGTGACATAGGCCCAAGCCGGTGACTTGGCAGTATGATATGGTAAGCTGCAGAATGAGGACAGGTTTATAAGGTTCCCGCTTCTTAAGAATTTGCGAGGACAGAAGCCAGAAGCTAAATTCTGCAGATTATTTACCTGCCTAAGGTTCAAAGCATTACGAGCAAGGGCCCCTAGACCAGCGTCGTCAACTGAATAACAACGTTTCAAGTCCAGTTCTATCAGGTTCTTGCATCCAATTGCAATGGAGGAGATCCCTATGCATGTGATGCGGACCAAGCACCTCAGTTCAAGGTTTGTGAGCTCTTCCAGAGAGCCTAAGTAGGCCAAGCCACCATCAGTAATCTTGTTGCAGTAGCACAAATTTAGCAACTTAATCTTCTTGCAGCCATTTGCTAAAGATGCCAACCCGTCATCAGTAATGGAGTTGCACCTGAAGGAAGGAATATTGCAGGAATGTTATTTCCATGCATGAGGACTCAAAGCATCGTGATATATTATTAAATGGGAAGACTTAAATTACCGGTAGAGGTCAAGCTCCACGAGCTTTCCACAGTTTGAACTAATAAAAGCAATGCCTTTGTCGGAAATACTTGAGCATAGGCCTAATTTCAATTTTCGCAATTCAGAGCATTTAGCCAAGTGCTCCAAAGCTGCAGAAACAAGTAGACTATGGTCATGTTCAATTTAAAACGAACAGATTTGGATAGAAAACGGACTAAGACATGATGGTAGAGACCACGAACCTGAATCATTCACTCCACAGTCAGTGAGGTCTATCTCCTTAAGATTTGGGCAACAAGTTGCAATTTGCTTTAGTCCCTTCTCATTTATCAAGGAGCAGGATTCTAACCGCAAGCATTCAAGCATCTTACAGTTGCCAGCTATTGAATCAAGTGCATTGTTGGTGATGAGATTGCAGCATGTGAGATCAATTGTCCTTAGGTCACTACATCGAGCTACAAGAGATGAGATTCCTTCATCTGTAACACCACTGCATTTGCTAAGTCCAATCTCAACCAGGTTGTTACAACCTTCACCAATTGCTTGAAGGAGAGAGTCCGAGACTTCAAGACCATCAAGTTTCAACACGGTCAAGGTTTCCTTTAGTGTTGCCAACTTGGACACAAAACGCTGTCCTATCTCCTACAAGTTTCAAAAATAACATCAACAAATCAGTCAGTCAGACATTTGCCCGTTTTGATTTTTCGTTCACTCTTCATCAGGGTTGAATCCCTTAAATTACCATTTTGTTTCTAACAAAAAAAAGGTATTTCACAATGTACAGAAAAAAGAACTGATGAGTGCGCGGAGCAAGCAATGTTGGGAAGACCAACTCACGTGCAAACAATCTGCAGCATTTAACTTCCGGAGAAAATGACAACCCTCTATGAGTGAAGCTAATCCCTGGTAAGTCACGTGATCACATCTTGACACATCAATACTCTGAAATGAACGAAGCTTCTTAGAATGAATCAATGTTTCAAACAGATCAAAAGGCAGCATTAAAAAAACATTTAAGTTGTCAGTGATGCTTGACACACTATAAATACCCAAATTCCAGCTTCCAGATGAGTGTAAGAAAGCTAATAACTAGAACTATTCAAGTTTAAAATTTGACATGATCAAATTGGCAAAACAATATGCATCAAAGCTCTACAAAAAACTTAGCATCTCAAAGTGTGTTTACCTGCAGCGAGCCACTCCCCTTGCCCAGCAATTCCAGGCCTTCATCATCTATACATGAGCAGCAAACCATTGCCAACTCCTCGAGCTTCTCAAGTGTGGATATTGATTTAAGAGATCCATTACCCACCTGCAACAGACAAGAAAAATAAGCATACAATGTAGACAAACAGTACAATACAATAATTTCATTACGCCAACATGAAACTAAATAATGTATCACCCAAGCAAAAACTTGGCTCGCCACTTTAGTCCCTATACATGGGATGGGCTAGATAGTCTGACACATAAGCAAAAACTTGGCTCGCCACTTTAGTCCCTATACATGGGATGGGCTAGATAGTCTGACACATAACACCTTGCTTACACTTTCATAATTCCTCATGGTAAAAGGGTAAGGTTGAAGGAGAAATGCATGTGTCATATCACAAGGTGGCACGGGATAGCTCTGAAAATGGGTGAACAGATAACAGATGTCCCTACTACCTACCTGTTACTGTACAGTTAAAGTATAACCAGCAGTTAGGCCCACCTGATTACACATACAATCAATATTAGGTAGCGTGACCAATCAAGACTTCAAACTGATTTTTAAGACATTCAATGAAAAAAATCCAAACAAGCCAGGTGTTACATATAACTACCGTACACTCCAAACCGTGACTAATTCCCACAAGACAAAGGGAAAAGGCAACGAAGATGCAATAAGTTCTTATACAAGATGCAATTGTTCAAAACAGTATCCAACAATACGATCCATACTGTTTTGAATGGCACCTTTTCACCCATAATATGCAATAGCTTCTTGCATAGCTTGAAGCTTCTAACTAGAATAAACATCCAATAAGTATAAGACTTACGGATATTTTCATGTTAAAAGGAAGAACTAAAATGGTTGCCTCTGTATCTGTCACCATGTTGCATCTAAAATTCGGTTCATGTGTGCCTCTCGATGTGATGTGTCAGCTCTAGACTAACTAAACTTTCTAGACTACCTAAATTTTCTGGTGTTGTTGCTGCAGGAAATTAAGAATCTCACTTGGCTAAACAACAACTCATTCCAAGGGCCCAAACAATATCTAGCCACGATTAAATCATCTGAGCAGTTCAATATACAGCTCGAATAGTAGTAGTAACCTGCAGGTAGGAGATGTCAAGGCTGCGGAGGTCGGGGCACTTTTTGGCGAGCAGATCAATTCCGATGTCGGAGATCTCACGGCACCACTTGACGCTAAGCTTCTCCAGCCTGGGGCACCCAACAGCCACCTTGGCGAGCCCCATGTCCGTGACGGCAAGGCACTTGTCGAGCCTGAGCTCCCTGAGGCCGGCCGCGGCCGCCACGGCGGCGGCCTCGCGGTCCCCGGAGAGACAGGCGGAGAGGTCGAGGCGCTCGAGCGCCGGGAACGCGCGGAGCAGGCGCGGGAGCGGCTCCCGGCGGAGCACCCGCAGCGCGCGGCGGTGCGCGGCCTCGGCGCGCTCGAAGGCGCGGCTGACCAGGCGGCACGCCTTGCGGTCCCGCGGCTCGCGGAGGCGGTCCAGCACCTGGCCCAGCAGGTCCAGCGACAGCACCCCGATCCCGACGCCGCCGCTGCCGCCGCCGCCACCGAGATCGAGCTTCTGCGCCTCCCGGCTCATCGCGCCAGCCGGCGATCCGGACGCTCCCGCTGCCGAGGAATCGAACCCGGAGAAGCGCTGCTACTGCTAGGTGATGCCGGTCGGAATACCGCCTGCCTCAGGTGAGGGTCGAGTCGGACGGAGGTGGCACCTGATCGCACCGGCCCGGAGGGCGACGAGGAAGATGACCGAAATGCCCCTTCTTGGGCCCACATCCTCCCTTTTTTCACTTTTGGATTGGGTACATGATTTTCGCGCAACAATTTAATACTAATTTTCAAAAGAAACAATTTAATACTAATACTACAGTATTACTAACATCCTGTAAAATCTGATTAGAGGGCAATTTTCCATAAACCGGTGAAGGGCCACATTGAAGTCCTGTTGGAAACTATTTTTGTGGTAGAAAATGATAATTACTGTGTCAATACAGGGATAACTGCGACATGATTTTTCATGCACGAGGACTTCAACGTTGCTAGAAAACCTTGGGCTGTGCTGTCGTGGGTAGTTTCGGCATTTGGATAGAATTGTTGACTGGTCGGTGTTGACCGGAAGGCGCCGTGCACACTCCGACCTGGGGTAGAGACCAGGGAGTCGCATGTTTCTTCGGTAAGAAGAAGCTCCTGTCTGATGATACTCGTAAGTAAAACAGTGGAATTTCTTTTTTTAAAAAAAGGTTCCAAGATGAGAGCCGTCATTATTCCTTGTGCGGATATCCCGTTTACGTGATCCAATTGAAAGAAAATAATGTATTAGGTACTCCGTATTAGCAAGAACGATGAGATGCACCGTGCAAATTAAAAGCGAGCGACAACTGAACATCTTTATGCTAATTTCAGCCAAGGAATCATAACCAAAGATGATCGACGAAGCGATCTACTCCATCCATCTGTTTTGTAAGACGCGATTTGGCTTGGCACGATCTTTTTATATATTTTTTAAATCACGGTATTTCTATTATTTATTTATCTTATATTATATATTATAGTTATAAACTTATAATCATTAAAAGTATATTTAATTATAAAAATAAATCATATCAAATTTACATTACAAAAATTAAGTATTATTAGATAAATTTTTAATCAAAGATTATAAAATTTAAATCTTAATATTCGTGCGTATGTTAAAAAAAAATAGACGGAAGGAGTTTCAGCGACACAAAGACAACGCACATCTTCTTACGGTCAGAAACAACCAGAAGCCATATGTGGCTCAAGAAAGTGCGCTCGGAGTCATAGCTCAGTGTTATCAAAGCTCACATCAAATCTTTACCTCATGTTTTAGTTCTCAAATTTAGTGTACTAAAATTTGAAAGTTTGAGTATATGTAAAAATTGCTAAAGATTGATTAATTAGGCTGAAAATGTTCGTTTCGTAGAGTACAATAAAACTGTGTATGTTATAATTTCGTAGAGTGCATCTTCTTTTTATATAATGAATTTGGGAGTTGCTTTTTTAAATAGGTCGAGATCAACTCCGATTAGACAGCTGAGATCGAAAGATGCAGCGCCCGGCTAATTTTGGGGTCCCATCAGGGAAGTTTCTTTCTTTCTTTATTTCAGTGATTTTTCATGCACGAGGGCTTCAACGTTGCCCAGAGGCCTTTCTCACTCCGCAGCAGCTGCAGACCGCTGCAGCTCGCAGGCGAGATGAGCGTAGCCGCCCATCGCTCTGCGTCCCCGTCGTGCAGGCTGAATTGGAGATGCTAGAGGCCCACAGCCACCCATCCTATCTAGCACGAACAGGAACAGGAACAGGAAGGTGCCAAAAGAGTCCGTGGGCGGAAGATGCATGTGGCCAAGAACTCAAGATGCTAGATTTAATTTGTTCCAATTCGTGCATGTTGGCTCTGTTTTTTTCAGTCCTTTTTCTCTATTTTCTTTTTTTTTTCACGATCGTGACTTAGCACGTATTTCATTAAGAAGAAAGTATTTATAGACATTACTTGTCCCAGTCCAAACAGGAGTTGACCTAACAAGCACACAAAGGACTAAAAGAAGAGAAAAAACTAAAAATGGCCAGGAAAACAACAGTCGGCAGAGCAACTAGAAGCGGGCGACCATGGCTCCACACACCCAAACCCAACAACCTAGAAACGACCACACTCCTGAACCTACAACAGAAAGCCTCTTCTAGAGCGCCAAAGGTCACAGGGTGGCAAAGCATCCACCGAGCAGTACGAACATGGCGGCAAAGCATCCGCCCGAACCGAAGATGAAGCATAGCAGGGGTGGCAAAGCATCCACCCAATCCGAAACGACCACGGCGGCAAAGCATCCGCCAGAGCAACAGCATGGGTGGCAAAGCATCCACCCAACCACGACCACGGCGGCGCAGCAGGAGAACTGAAACAACCATAGCGGCAAAGATCCGCCAGACGACGACCAAGGAACCCAGACGAGGCGAACGATAGATGCATACAGGTTCAGGTGAGGAAGCACGCCGACCACACCACACTGACCAAAAACCTCGGGGAGGAGCAAACGATGATGCCTCCAAGAAGGAAAACGGCGCCCAGGGCGTCGCCATCATCAGCCCACAAGCAGGCAAGGCTTACGCCTCAGCTCCATCCCCCGAACCCGCCACGACATCACTGGCCAACCGACCCTCCATCAGCCCCGACGGGAAGGAACCATCATAGAAGCCCGCACCCCGCAAAAGAGGTGGCAGCCAGAGAAGAGGAAGCACATTTGGATCCCATCCATGGCAGCGCGGCAGAGGGGAAGACGGGCGCCATCCCCAATGCTTCGCAGCAACGCCTCCGGGAAGGGGAACGACGCACGCAAGCGCCATCGTTGCTGGCCCAGCGGCGTGCCGAGCAGGGCTTTCGCCCGAAGATCTTGGGGACGAAGGCAGCCCACTCCAAAGCCCACCCCGGCGACCGGGTACGGGCGGTGGCCAGCAGATTCGGAGGGGGAGGCACCACCATCCCCGACGAAGAGGGGAGGCACGGATGGCGCAACCTCCGGGGCGGGCGACGGCTCCCCCGTCGCAAGGGCCGCCCCAGCCGCGGCTCTGGGCGGCGTGCAGCACTGCACGTAGGGCCAGCCAGCACCGGCGGCGAGCGGCGGCACCCCCCTCCCAGCAGCGGCCAAAGACCAAGGCCCCGGGCCCGGAAGACGTAGATCTGGGCCGGGGAAGCGCCGATCCGGGCCCGGCGGCCGTAGATTCGGCGATAGCCGGAGGGGAAGGGGGCCAATGACGAGGAGGCGGCGTGGTTAGGGTGGAGAGGAATGGGGGAGAGGGGAGAAAGGAGGGAGAAAGGAGAGGGAGGAGGGGCGGGGCCGCCGCCACCGCACGCCTGCGGCGGCGGCGGCGACGGCCGGCGAAGCTCGTAGGGGCGGCGGCTGGTGGCGGCGCTCGGTCGCCCCCCGAGTCGCCTGGGAGGGGCGACGCGAGGGGAGGAGACGCAAGCCTCGACTGTCTCATATGTTTTTTTCTTCAAAATTAAATAGTCTGATCACGTCGAAATCTGCAGGGAAAGGTCGGAGAAATTTCAAAGGGAGATTGCAAGTTCTGGAAGTTCTGGAATGGGTAGGTGTAAGTAGAAGCTGCAACTACTAGCGATTCACCACTAAGTCGAGTTGAGTTGCCTCCCATTGAGGCCAAAGCAAGTAGGGTTGTTGGATACCGTTTACTTGGCCGGACGCTGCCGTTTGGTTGATTTGGCCGGTTTCCAACTCGATCAAGTATATTTCTGAAACGCGCAGGTGCTGTCCTTCCTTGATGGTGCCCAATTAGTACTTACTAGTATTATTAGAGGGTCACTAACATACTACTGTTTAGGAGGTGTAGCAGGATAGATGGATGTGCAAAACCTCAAAGCATGAAAGGGAAGCAGCAGTATCGTTGTGTGTTGTCAGTCATTCCTGATGGAAGGATGGAGGGTGGTCAGGAGACATGGATGGGGTCCCAGGGATTTATGGTACGTCTGTCAGGACGAAAATGCTGCTGAAATACTAGGAATCCGATCGATTTTAATTTTAATCCTATCTGTACTTCTGAAAGTGAGTCTTCTTCTAGGGGCAGAGGAAGTTTCTTTTTTTCTTCTTCTTTTGATTGTAACAGAGGAAGATTCTTCCTAGCATATATAGTATATGTTTTTTTCTTCTTTTTTCGCGACCGTGCCTTAGCACGTATTTCATTAAGAAGAAAGCATTTTACAGACATTACTTGT
>OAMR01000485.1:691026-738319 GCA_900205405.1 Echinochloa crus-galli | reverse complement strand
CAAACTTTCAAAAATTCTCTCTCTAAACTTCACTATTCACCTATCACATCAAATCTCTCTCCTCATGCATTGAGTACTAAACGTGGATAAATAAAAAACTAGTTGGATGGTTTTGATGTACACGACGAGACGAATCTTTTAAGCCTAGTTAGGTCATGGTAGGACAATGTTTACCATAAACAAACGAAAAGTGCTACAGTGTCCGATATAACTTTTTCACTTCACTTTTTACCTTTTTCCAGGAACCCCCAACGTCTATAATAAGATAGCTCAGATGCACGGAGTACCCGGCAGTGAAATAAATAACCTATTTGAGTGTGTCTTAGGTCAGCGATTCTAAATTTGATATTGTATTAATTAATTTGTATGTGTTGAGTTTGGGTATTTGAAAATGACATTTGTGGACTTATCTAGAAATGTAGTTTCGTAAAATTATAATTTTACTGTGTCTTAAAAATATCTCGTAACAAAAATATTAGTTAAAGTTGTGGTTTGAATACTAGTTAAGTTTGTTACCATTAGAATCCTAGAATTTGGTTGTGCATATCAAGAAACGAACAACACATCCAATGTGCCCCATTTTTGCAGTAAGTGCATTAGGATAAAATCACCATTATTTGGCATTTGACAATATTTTTATGTACTATAAAACACTCTAGAAAATGACAAAAAAGACAAAATGTATTGTTTTAACTAAGAAATCAAATATGTGCAATAACAAGATAGTACACATGATATTTTTGTTTGAAAAAAAGTAAAGGCGACGGATAAGACAATAAAATCCAGTAGCGACAAGCAGATGTCACCTATGTTTTGTTGCGATCAGAAATAATCAAAGACAATGAGGTGCGATAGATGCGAAAAAAGCATGCAATCCCCGTGGCTCGGTGTTAGTATAACAATTTACATTTTTTTTGGCTCAAACTTAACCTGATCCATTGCAAGCAATCTCCCATGAAAGCAGAGTTCAGCTGTTAGGGGGCATCTAGGGAAGGTGTTTAGCGGCAGGCAAGCAAGGCCGCAACAGAAGCAGGCATCATCTCCAAACCAGACCTACCTGCTACCTCCCAGCTGAACGCTATGCCTCAAACACTAGTGCACGTTTTTGTGTAAATCTCACGAGTGAAGTTAGCTGGTCTATATATGTGATATTAGGATATGCTCCCTAAGGAGGATATTCTGAACGTTTGGTCAGCAGGACTAGGGATTTGTAAATTAATGTATATGAAGAAGAACAGCCTCGGCCACCTACTAATTAACCCATCAATTCAGTAATTAAGTAACAATTTCATCTCCATCCTTTGATAATTACCAACAGGACTATATACACAAGCAAAAGTGAGGAATCACCACAGCACATGGTGCTCCAAAAACGTTCATCTTAATATCACTTTTTCGCGAGAATTTCTTTTCTGAAAAAAATGTGCCAAAGGGTTGTTTATTTGCGCAGAAACTTCTTTATTTTTCTGGTTTGGGAGGATTACATTTGCAGAAAGGTTCATCTGTGGCCCCTTTAATTTGTAGACTATATAAAGAGCACCACCGAAAGGAGAGTTTTATTGGGTATTTAGTGGTGGCGCTTTGTTAAGGTTTTCCGCGGCTGCATTTGGACAGGCGAGAAGCGAAAAGGAAAGGACAAGTTGATCAAGCGGTGGAGGCAGGCGGCATCTGGGAAGCGGTGGAACGGAACGGAAAGGCAGCCAGATTCAGAACAACCTCCCCCGCTGCCTGCCTTGCCGTACGGCGTGGACGTTCAACGCTGCTGCTGAACCAATCAGTCGTCATTCCACTTGTCTGCCGGTTGGTAGTACTCTATAATCCAGGTGGTGTGTCAAACTCAGCTCCGGTCGTTGTTGCGGTATATATCTGTAAAAAGTTATTGTTGGGTGGTGGTGTCGTCTAGTATATACTTAGTTCTCTAATGTTTGTTATGTTGTCTGCAGTGTGTGATTGTATTTTTGACATGCTGTATGAGGTCTGAAATTTCTTTTGTGATGACTCTGCTGCTTGAAATCGTATCCCACCAAAAGAGTTTTTTCTTACGAAATCCCACCAGAAGAGAGCTGTGTAATATTTGTAATTTTAGTTGTTTAATATGTAAATCTTGAACATCTTGTGTTAAGGACTACATGATGTATAAATTCTAGAGTTTTTGTTCAATATATGTACAAGTTAGCGATAAATCGATCCGACTGCCAGAGGTGTCCAATCATTTGATTTGTTCTTGCTATATTTTTGTAGAAGAATCTCGTCAGATAGAACCTTATACCAATTTTATTAACAAACACCACACATTATCGATGTCTTCCTATTTTGTGCGGTATGCAGTCTATTTAATTATGTCTTATCGCGGGTTAAATTATATACTCTAACAAACTAACACCTATGAATTGAAGGACAAACCCTAATATTAATTCATCATCCATTCAATCATCAACATTTTTCTTTTCTAATTGTTGCACTTATCAACATATCATAGTACAAAGAACAAAAGGCCAGGAATCTCCACGCAAGAACCCATTAGCCAGGCAGAGGGAACTAATTTTCTCTATAGATGCTTCTAGGTTCCAATAATTGAGAAGAACATAGATTACTAAACACCACATCACAAAACCCTATTTATTAATTACTACTCTTTTCAGTAGTGTGGCCTGGCGGCTATCCAAGCCCTGAAAGGCCGCACAGCATATCTGATAGCTAAACATTGAGAGCCCATCGCCATGGCATACCACCGGCCTCAGATCAGCCCAGCACATGAGCATTCAGGTCTGATAATAGCAGGGGGGCAACGTGGATATGAGAAGCGGCTGTTCACATCCACGGAGATGCAGAATTGCGCGTGCAAAATGATCAGTCAGTGAATGACACATGTGTTGCCTGAACCGCAGCCACAAGCTGAAATTGAGCTTTCGGGAACCGAGAAGGCATTGTTCCAATTCCAAAGCCGCCGTTTTGGTGGATGATCCCCCGACGCTGCTGGAGGCGGCTGTGGAAATTTGGTAGAACGATGGTTGGTTGATAGGAAAGAGGAATAAAACTGCTGGACCATCGTGGATTGCTTTCCTGCTAGGCGAAGGAATTAACCGAGGGATTATATGCTTGATTTGATGTGAAATAATGTTTGGCAGTAGTACATGTGAAGGACACGTTGATATAAAGTGTTAGTCACTACTTCTAAAAGGAATGCCGGTATCTAGAAATTAAAGCTTAAAATATGTTGATTGAAATGTCAGGCACTTGGTGCGTTAGGACAGTGTGTTAAGGTGGTGCTACAAGAATAGAGAAAGAGATGCGAAAAAGGTGCAATACGTTAGAGTAGTGCTAGACTGCTCTAGTGCTAGCTTAGCAAAGGCTTGGCAACTGGAGCCAAAGATAGATTACTAGCTTATTGTGTTCCAGGGATTTAAAATTAGTTCTCCTAATGTTTTGGTATTGGGTAGCCCGGAGTGAAACTGTGAAAGGAGAGCAGAGTGACTTTTCCTCATGTTCACGGTGCAATACGCATAAGCTAGAGACAAATTTTGTGACGTAGCACTATCACCTGTTCTAAACACCAATATTGTCCTAGAACAAAGTGTTCAGGCTGAAGTCAATGCTACCTTGGGCCAACTCATTCAGGGCCCATTCGATGAACACTTCCCTGGCCCTTTTGCTGTTGCTCAGCCCATTGGCTTCCTCCCAGCAAGCAAATAAGCAGCAATTAGCTTCCTGCCTTGTCAGCGAGTTAGCTCCTTGATTGCTAACAAAAGAATTTTCCGAAGGCGAAGAAGAGAGACGAAGAAGATTTAATGGCAAGATATCTACTACTCCCTCCGTTCCTAAATGTAGGTCGTTTGACTTTTTTAACCTCAAGTTTGACCGCTTCATTTTATTCAAAATTTTATACAAGTCATCATATTTTTTTATGATCACTTACTTTATTAATACATAATCTACAAAAATATCTTAAATTTGACTATATTTTCACAAATTTTTTGAATATGACGAAGCGGTCAAACTTGGGGTCAAAAAGTGAAACGACCTACATTTAGGAACGTAGGGAGTAATTCAAAAATTGCACTGGAGTGGGCACGCGCCGAGGTATACAAGTGGCCTCATGGCAGATCTCGAGTGGGCCACCAGAGATCAGGGAGGGCCTCAGGCTGGCAGTGCCTTTTCATGGAGAGACATGTGCTGTTCCATTTGTCCTACCTCCTAAAGCATGTTTGGTTTTTGCAGGGAAGGATGGATCCAAAGAATTTTGGGATTTAGTTCAAGTTGGTACTAGGAATTTGGATCACAGAAGTACCTATTTTGCTTGTTGCTCCCCCTGCATCTTATGCTAGTGTGGCATTGATGCTGCTAGGAAATTAAAGTGGCGGGGGCGTGACAAAGATGGGGCCGGACGGACGGCTTGTACCGCACGGCCCGTGCGCTGTTTCTGCGCCCGTTGGGGCCGATAGCGCTTTGTGTTTTGGACCGGGCAAGGCCCAGTTCTAGCAAAAGCTTTATGGGCCCAGCAAAGGCTATGGATAGATCTGATCATCTCTCAGAGCAAAGACTATAGATAGACCTTGATGATCTATCTAAAAAAAACAAAAAAGATAGACCTTGATGATGTATGTATGTGCTCAGTATTGATATAATATAATTTTTGTTTTTTTATTAAAAGAAAAAACGACCAGGGAGCGGATTGTATTGTGGGGGAACGTGTCCAAGACTCGGCTCGATCGATGAGCGGCCGGCAAGGCAAAGGCAACGCCCGGTGGAGGCCGCCTCCTCTCCTACGTCCCCATCCCTATCCACGTCCATATCCACTAGTGATTGACGCGCGCCCAGCGCACGGCGGATGAGAATGCGATATTGTATGCTAAATTTATGACATAAAAATATTTTACTATAAACTTTTCATTAGACTACAGATATAACATCATAAAAGTTCATATAAAGGTACATATGGATTCATCAGGCTATAGACCTAGCAATACTGAAATTCATACAGATCACATATTTTACAGGACGACGATTGAGTATTGGATCTTCAAGGGCTACAACGCTTCTGTTACAAGGTTCATCGGGCTTTCTTTTAAGGACATGCGCGCATATAATTCATTGACTGTAAATGAATTTGGTTCGATGAAATTGGGTTGAGTAGATATATTTGTGGCATTGCTGCACCGTAAAAGAAAGAAATCAGGCAGCATCATTCGGTTAATATCTTTGATGCTGATGTTAAACCATTTTATTTAGCAAAACATCGTCACCCCTCTATATGACTATATATCTCCAAAAAAAGCAACAACATAAAGAATGGTTCAAAACTTGGTTAGAAGGTGAATGAGTCCAGCATTCTGAAAAAAAACAGAGAGCTGGAATTAGACGCATCTATATGATTCAATAGCAGATAATGTCCTTACAAAAAAAATAACAGGCAATCTTGAAATGACGATGAGAGCTGTAGGAAGCAGAAACACCTAGAGCTATGGGACGCAAAAACGCAACATTTTGATACCATTCAACTTCGTTTGCTTGCCTAGGCAGCAACCATACAAACAAATAAGTAAAGAAACATGTTGCCAAGGAATAGTACAGACTAATAAGTGAAGCAACCATATTTTGAAATCCCACGTTTAGGCTTTCCGTGTGATTTGACTATTAAGAAAACATATTGCCAAGGAATAGTACTATTTTTCAGTTCAAAATGACATTTGTAGTATTGTTGTATTCATAATTCATGTCAGGTGAAGCAATTATTTTGACAACAAAAAAATTGCAGAAAGATACCCTAAGTATGCATACCTAGTAACCCTCAGAATAAACAGTAGCATGGCAACCTTAATTATCTCCAAACTGAGAAAAGCATTGGCACGCCATCATTGGTTTAATGCAATAGCGATAATCATAATAACATAATAGGCAAAATTAGGAAGTGGGGATGGCTTAATCAGATCAATTGAAAGCTTGGGCCATAAGTGAAAAAGACCTACTTGTATCATGATAAATGTTGTTCTTCTACCAATAAGATTGCATGAATATCCTATCTGCACAGGAAAATGATGACAATTGGCAGTCCTCATTTGGATGCAGTACTAATAATCATAATAATATAATAGGGAAAATTAGGAAGTGAGGATGGCTAAATCAGACCAATTAAAAGTTCGGGCCATAAGTGAAAAAGATCTACCTTGTACCATGACAAATGTTGTTCTTCTACCAATAAGATTGCATGAATATCCTATCTACAGAGGAAAATGATGACCATTGGCAGTCCTCATTTAGAGATATCTCCAAAGTCCTTGCACAAAAAGAAATTAAACTCAGGTTGTATCCAGTGAACAGAGGGACAACATAATGCAGGAAGTACAAGGCACCAAGAAGATGCAGTAGTAATTTCATCACAGTATGGCATACCATTCAGGTTCCATCCTAGGAAACAAAAAATCAGATATAGCACTCCGTTAATATAAAGCAACACCAAAGTCAAAGGAATTCAAAACTAACTACACCAGATATGTATGTATCTTAAAACAAGCTATGCATTCTAATTGACTGGATTGATGCAGGACATCACCACATGGCAACTTGGTGTAGCTTGCTCTTCTCCCACTCATCCAACAAGCATCTAGATAGATGGCTTGTTGCCACTATGCATCGTCCAAGATTGACTTTGTTACGGTATATGTATATACCAGTACTACCTACTACTATATAGTATATAGTGTGTATATATAGGGAAGGTATTACTCTGTGACCGGCCATGAATATTATTCTGTAGCCACCTCTTTTTACTGTAGTTTATGTAGTAATTTACTATAATTTCAATACATATTTATGGTAATTGGGTTACTATAAACACACATGGAGATATTTACCATTATATTATAGTAATTACTTAATAAGAAGTTACTAAAATCTCGTAAATTACTATAGTAATTATAGTAACACAAGTGACTATAAAATAGTTATTCTATGACCGACCATAGACTATAGGTTCTATATATAATATATATATATATACTATATATATATATATATATATATATATATAGTATATATATAATATATATATAATATAAGGCCAGCGCTATTTCATACCCTGGGTACGGAATAGTTATTCCCTACCCGAGCCAACCTCCGACTCGGGCGCCAGGCGCGACCCCGCCCATCCCCTCGCGCTCCGCGCTGTTTTTTTTTCACGTGAGTTCCACGTGGCCCCACCTTTGGGCGGTTCCTGGTTGTCTTCCACATGCTGGGTCCATTCCCGTGTAGATAAGTTTAGATTGCCAAATAAAGACCATCGCAATTATATGATTTCGGAGGCTTGAGAAATTGATTTTTTACGTTTTCAAATGGAAGTTTGATACGATATCAGACATCTTTTATTGAATGCAACAAACCAAAAAATTAAATATAACAAGGCCATATAGTTTTTCACAAACATAATTATTTGAATTAGAGACACGGATACTTCTTTCCATGTCATTTGTTTGTGAAGCTGGACCATAAAAACCACAGAGTAACCGTCTCAGGTTGCGGCTGAACTATCGTTTAGAACACTGAATGCAACACAAACATTTTTAAAATATAATTTGAGTTGTAAATGAAAACGTAAGTAGGTGACATCAGATTCTAAACATTTGGGTCTTAATAAACATTGCAAGATGATGTACAGTGTACAACCAACCACATTAATTCCGTGCATGCGCACGGATGCCATCATATGCATATATAGATGAAAATTTACTGTATATATTATTTTTTCTACCATGAATTACTGGCATATAAATGCGACTTCGATAGGCATAGAAAGAATCATATACTCCGTATATAAGAACAATAATATCTTTCCTTTCCTGAATGAAGAGGTTTAAGATTGTGTTGCTGCTCCTGGTTCTCTACCTGAGATTAATCTTCCCCAATATAGGAGGAACCAACCGAACCTACGTACGTAAACCTTTGGTACGCAGATCGAGTCCCAGATATTAGCAAAACAAAAGTATTTTACAGTCTCTGCTCTGCCTGGGCACATCGATCTGCTTCTGCTCTCCTCTTACCTCCTTTGGCTCTAGGAAATTGATCGACGATTTGTCCATTGCTCTCCTCTTCCTCAGAGGACGCTCTATAATATACCACTATATAGTTATTGACCAACAACACATGCCCTTACTCTAGAAGCCAAGCATATAGTGTTAAACACGGTTAGGAATGTTGTGTGTTTGCATGACTAAAAAAAAGTTGTAGCAACCAACAAATATTTACAACAAATTGAAGATGCACTACTAGTGGAAAAACGACTTTCCATCTCCTGCCTTTAGTCCCGGTTAAGTTTTGAACCGTGACAAATATCCTTTAGTCATGGTTTGTATTTTTTGAGATCCCGAAGAACCTTTTAGCCCGGTCGCTGTTTCCACTCGGGACTAAAAGAAAGCCACCCTTCAGTCCCGGTCGGTGTTTCCATCCGGAACTAAAAAGGTCCCGGGACTAAAGGCTACCCTTTAGTCTCGGTCGGTGTTTTCACCCGGGACTAAAGTGCTTCACGGAAAAATTTAAAAGGAATGTACCCTCCTATGTATCACATGTGTTTTTAGGTGAGATGGTTGAGAAGGCTACACGTGAGGCAACAGATCCTGAGTTCGAATCCCATGCACCACATGAAAAGGGGGATTTAGTCCCGGTTGGACTGATAGCACTTTTTCCACCAGCGATGACATATTTTACAAGGATATAGTTTCATGTTTCTAGATTTGTTTCTGTTTATTTTACATTAACTTATCGGTTTAATTTACTGGGACCTATTTATGTTTCTGATTTGTGTAAGCAACAGGTGCAATTACGACAAATAGGGCCTATACTAGTTGGCCCCCCGGACAACGACCAACTGGCCAAAGTAGCACTGCTTCCACTGGTAAGCAAATTATCTAATCTCAACCGCGAAATAGACAGCATCTTCTAGGAAACTAGTGATATCCTAGAAGAGGATATCGAGCCTTGCTTGGTTCGTAAAAAGCCATGATGTAATTCCTTGCATTCATGAGGCAAGAGATCCTGAGTTCGAATCCCATGCACCACATGAAAAGGGGGATTTAGTCCCGGTTGGACTGATAGCACTTTTTCCACCAGCGATGACATATTTTACAAGGATATAGTTTCATGTTTCTAGATTTGTTTCTGTTTATTTTACATTAACTTATCGGTTTAATTTACTGGGACCTATTTATGTTTCTGATTTGTGTAAGCAACAGGTGCAATTAGGACAAATAGGGTCCATACTAGGTTGGCCCCCGGACAACAACCAACTGGCCAAAGTAGCCCTGCTCCCACTGGTAAGCAAATTATCTAATCTCAACCGCGAAATAGACAGCATCTTCTAGGAAACTAGTGATATCCTAGAAGAGGATATCGAGCCTTGCTTGGTTCGTAAAAAGCCATGATGTAATTCCTTGCATTCATGAGGCAAGAGATCCTGAGTTCGAATCCCATGCACCACATGAAAAGGGGGATTTAGTCCCGGTTGGACTGATAGCACTTTTTCCACCAGCGATGACATATTTTACAAGGATATAGTTTCATGTTTCTAGATTTGTTTCTGTTTATTTTACATTAACTTATCGGTTTAATTTACTGGGACCTATTTATGTTTCTGATTTGTGTAAGCAACAGGTGCAATTAGGACAAATAGGGTCCATACTAGGTTGGCCCCCGGACAACAACCAACTGGCCAAAGTAGCCCTGCTCCCACTGGTAAGCAAATTATCTAATCTCAACCGCGAAATAGACAGCATCTTCTAGGAAACTAGTGATATCCTAGAAGAGGATATCGAGCCTTGCTTGGTTCGTAAAAAGCCATGATGTAATTCCTTGCATTCATGAGGCAAGAGATCCTGAGTTCGAATCCCATGCACCACATGAAAAGGGGGATTTAGTCCCGGTTGGACTGATAGCACTTTTTCCACCAGCGATGACATATTTTACAAGGATATAGTTTCATGTTTCTAGATTTGTTTCTGTTTATTTTACATTAACTTATCGGTTTAATTTACTGGGACCTATTTATGTTTCTGATTTGTGTAAGCAACAGGTGCAATTAGGACAAATAGGGTCCATACTAGGTTGGCCCCCGGACAACAACCAACTGGCCAAAGTAGCCCTGCTCCCACTGGTAAGCAAATTATCTAATCTCAACCGCGAAATAGACAGCATCTTCTAGGAAACTAGTGATATCCTAGAAGAGGATATCGAGCCTTGCTTGGTTCGTAAAAAGCCATGATGTAATTCCTTGCATTCATGAGGCAAGAGATCCTGAGTTCGAATCCCATGCACCACATGAAAAGGGGGATTTAGTCCCGGTTGGACTGATAGCACTTTTTCCACCAGCGATGACATATTTTACAAGGATATAGTTTCATGTTTCTAGATTTGTTTCTGTTTATTTTACATTAACTTATCGGTTTAATTTACTGGGACCTATTTATGTTTCTGATTTGTGTAAGCAACAGGTGCAATTAGGACAAATAGGGTCCATACTAGGTTGGCCCCCGGACAACAACCAACTGGCCAAAGTAGCCCTGCTCCCACTGGTAAGCAAATTATCTAATCTCAACCGCGAAATAGACAGCATCTTCTAGGAAACTAGTGATATCCTAGAAGAGGATATCGAGCCTTGCTTGGTTCGTAAAAAGCCATGATGTAATTCCTTGCATTCATGAGGCAAGAGATCCTGAGTTCGAATCCCATGCACCACATGAAAAGGGGGATTTAGTCCCGGTTGGACTGATAGCACTTTTTCCACCAGCGATGACATATTTTACAAGGATATAGTTTCATGTTTCTAGATTTGTTTCTGTTTATTTTACATTAACTTATCGGTTTAATTTACTGGGACCTATTTATGTTTCTGATTTGTGTAAGCAACAGGTGCAATTAGGACAAATAGGGTCCATACTAGGTTGGCCCCCGGACAACAACCAACTGGCCAAAGTAGCCCTGCTCCCACTGGTAAGCAAATTATCTAATCTCAACAACCGTCTCAGGTTGCGGCTGAACTATCGTTTAGAACACTGAATGCAACACAAACATTTTTAAAATATAATTTGAGTTGTAAATGAAAACGTAAGTAGGTGACAGCAGATTCTAAATATTTGGGTCTTAATAAACATTGCAAGATGATGTACAGTGTACAACCAACCATGTTCAGAGTTTAGAAACACAGCACCTTGCACTACAGAATTACAGGGATCATCGATGATCCCAACTCCCAAGCCTGTTGGGCTGTTGGGCAGATTCAGTGCAAGCTACTGCATGCAGACACAAGGCAATCCACACGGAAGAATAACCATAAGCTCAAAAGTGTGTCGCGCGAAAAAGGGAGCAGGCTTTTATCAACTGTGATTAAACTATATATTATTCTAACTATAGTTCAAGCCAATTGGCCAGAACTGGTGACAGGATGAGTAAGATATGCTCATGTTGTTGTGGTCATGAACTGGTTCCTTGCGGATGTTGGTGACAACCAAAGAGTACTTGGTGGCTATGGCCTCTGAACACATCATCGTGTTACTGCTCTTATGCTCCCCGGCACCCTGCCGCACCTGATGGATCGACAATTATGAGCTTGGTTCCGAAAATAATGCTTAATACTGCTAGTTGTATATCAAAAGGGATTATTCCATACTTGTTAAACTTCCATAACCTGAAAAAAAAGGTTCAGTATGCTTATGAAGATGGGACCAGAACACATCATCCTAGCAAAGACCAAACCAGGTCTGCACCTAGCATCACATTTGGATCGGCAAATCTGATCAATATCCCTCGGGTGAATGCATTTCTGACAATACTAACGTTTTAGGATACCATTCTTGTAGTTTGATTGTGACCTTGTCCCATTGACTGCCATCCTCAGATGGCCTACAAGTTAACCAAAGTTGCATATAATGCCATGCATGAATAGAAAAACTTCAATTACCTAGCAGACAGAGTTAGTTTCCTCGTAATAAAATCCAATAGTATAACAATAGATGGATGCCTGCATAGATCACATAGGATTCGTCATTCAGACCCAGCAGCAAAAACTAAAATGAATCACTGATAATCAAAACAATCGAGAATTTTGGAAAAACTGCTAACCTGCACCGTACCAAGTCAGTAGCCAAAGCAGTAGTCAGCTCTTACTAAAGTACTGACATATTTTTTCGAATTTGAAACAAAACAACAGCGGGTGAAGAGCAATTATTTTGTTAAAACAGTTGTTACAAACCATCACTATTCTGGCAAAAACCTTCACTATGAATTCATATTGACAAGGCACTATTTTTTTTCCCCTCACGGTATGCTCTACTCTGAGATTCACTTTTTAAAAGAAGAACTCAATTCAGAGACGCACACTAAAAAAACTGCATATAAGAAAAGAAGCTGTATATTTTTCCAAGCACAAGCACATTCTAAATACTAAATCATAGTCCACTGTTCTCTTAGTCTATTAAACAATGAACACCTATATGTTTACAAACCCATCAGTTTCTAAGCAGAAATTTTACAACAAAGAGCTGTTCACTTTTGGTAGAAGATGCACTTCTTGCTGAGCACATACTATCCAGAAATAAAAAATAGGTGCACTGATACTGCAGTAGAAAGCAATGAATTAAAGCAAACTAAAAGGAAATTACAATTATAAAAATAAATATCATGGTCATAACTTTAGCCTTTATTGATAAAGCATAATAGTACAGAAGCCTCTACTGATAAGCACAATAATACAGAGCCATCTATTTGTAAAATATAAATGAATACCAGGCTCGTAGAGAAGTGTCTCATGGACAAAATACAGGAGGCATCGAATATATATATATATGTTTCGTTAGTATTTGGCATATATGCATCCTCATATAGTGATAACCTACATAGGACAAAGCCATAATGTAGCAATTGAAATATAAATCCGCTCATCCGAACCTCGCAAAAATATAGGACAATGATGTAAAATACAAGAATCAGCACCAAACAGAGGAGAAGGCACCCACTAATCTTACCAAGATGCCACAGGCAAATCGACATGGGGAGTCCGGATCTTGAGCCTATGGCAAAAGATTGCAGCCAATAAATTGAACCTACTAACTAATATTGGGTATAATCAGATAGTTATGAGTAACAAAGGCAAACGTGAGACATACATATGCAACTACAGGCCAATTAAAACATGAGGAAATGCAGCACCACTCACCAAAGCAATTCAATCTCAGTGGAGATGAGTAGGACCCCTCCTCACGTCTCGAAGAAAATTTACCAGGACCTCATATGCATCAAGAAATTCTGGGCAGTACTGGGAATAGAGAAAAGGGGAAGGAAAGCCTAGATCTTTCCAACGAGGCCAGAAAAACAGAGATATGGGAGAGAAGAAACTGATTCGCAAGAAAAATATCCCCGAAAATCAATTTGGTCCAGATCGAGAATGATGAAATCAACAGAGGAAAGGAAATCCCATACCAGCAAGGTAGAACCAATCCCCAATATCGAAACCCTAACCACCAGGGAGTAGAGGAGCTCTGCAAATCCAACGAGCCAACGAGGTGCCACCCAAGATTGATCCGTTCAGGTACTGATATTACAGGCATGAGAGGGGGAGAAACCGGTGCCAAAGCCCAAGCCCAAGGCCCGTGACACTGCGAGGGAGGCTGGTGTGGACGACGGCCGGGCGGAGACGACACCTTGGGCGACGGCTGGGAGGAGCGATTTATTTTATCACGGCCACTACAGTTACCGATGCTTTATCTCCATCCACTGCACTGCGCTCTCTGCTGCGCCTCTACTTGCCGCTGTCGGCGATGCTGCCACGGTCCCTGCAGGTCCGCTCGCGCGCCGGCACCCGCTGATACGCCTCCGCAAGACGGCTGCAGCGGCCGTCGGCTCATACATCGCTGCCGATGTGTGTAGCCGCGCAGCCGTCCGCGCGTCATCGCCGCCGCCGTATAGCCGCACGACGTTCCCAGGCTGGCTCACCCGCCATCGCGGATGCACCGAGGAGGGTGGCGAGGGTGTCGGCAATCGGATCAGACAGAAAGAGGAGGGGTGTACGAAAGAAGAGAAGAGAGAGCAGACGCAAGATTTTTTCCTCGTGAAGAAGGAACGGATGAGTTCGAGAGGCTTCTAGCCATCTGGATGCTGACACCTAGCTTCGGGACCGCGGGTTGATTTTTAAAGAGCATAAGGGTTTAAATGTAAAACGTCCGGGCTAACTGCAGGGCATTGAATGGTCTTCGGTGGGATGCAGTCTGGACGAAGCTCTATTATTATTATTATTATTATTATTATTATTATTATTATTATTATTATTATTATTATTATTATTATTATTATTATTATTATTATTATTATTATTATTATTATTATTATTATTATTATTATTATTATTACTCGTGCCCGCCAGTTCCTGATGTCGTCGTTCGTCGTCGTCTCCTCCATCCATCGGACTTCGCTTCGGTTCCGTGATTCCGTCCCGCGGCCGCGGGCGTCCACATCCATCGAACGAACGCGTCCTTCCTCGTGCATTATTGCCGCGCAGGAGGCCACTTCCGGATCACGCACGCACCCCTCCCTCCATTATTCGAGGTGGGTGGGCCCCACCTGCCAGCCACAGTTAGGGGAGGAAGTGGACCCAAAACGAAACCAACCGGTGAAGGCTTTTGCTTCCTTGCTAGCGGTGGAAGGTGCTGTTCCGTTACTTCTAGACTCGTCTCGTTCGCATCTGGAAGCGTGCCGTGCAAGTGTGCAACTGTGGGGGAGCAAGCAACCCCTGCTAGCCGAGGGGAGAGATCGAGGGATCCATCCATAGTTCGGGGAGGAGGATCGGAGCGTGCCTGCCATGGCGGAGGAGGCGTCGTCTGCTGCGCCCACCGCGGCGGGGAAGATGACGATGGTGGTGGGGGTGGACGAGAGCGAGCACAGCTTCTACGCGCTGCAGTGGGCGCTCCAGCACTTCTTCCCTCCCGCATCTCAGCCGCAGCCGCAGCCGCAGCAGTACCGCCTCGTCGTCGTCACCGCCAAGCCCTCCGCCGCCTCCGCCGTCGGGCTCGCCGGCCCGGGCGCCGCCGACGTGCTGCCGTTCGTCGAGGCCGACCTCAAGCGCTCCGCGCTGCGGGTCATCGAGAAGGCCAAGGACCTCTGCACGCCGCAGGTATATGTCGTTTGATTTCTTCTGATTTGCTGCTTTGCTGGCTTGCTTGCTGCATCCGTGCGTGCGTGAGGGGAAATAGAAAAAAAAAGAGTAACAAGAAAGATTGCTGCTGCTGCTGCACCTGCAGGTGACCGACGCCGTGTTCGAGGCCATGGAGGGGGACGCCAGGAGCGTGCTCTGCGACGCCGTCGAGAGGCACGCCGCCGAGATGCTCGTCGTCGGCAGCCACGGCTACGGGGCCATCAAAAGGTAGGTAGTAGCGCGTCTCTGTTTCCTGCCATCTCTCCCAGCAGGCCAGCACTGCCTCTGCTCTGCCCTGCTCTGTTCTCCAAACTTCACCTGTGATTACCAAATTAACCTCCATGTTATTCAAGAGTTAATATATGCTGATCTGGTATATTTGCGATGTGGAACCAAAACATAGAGATACAAACCTTATCTCCGACTCTGACATCAGTACTCTTAGGACAAAATACAGGAGGCATCGATTTCAGATTCAAAAACCCGTTTACTTTTGATGATAGGCTCAACCAAGATTTGGTTGTCTGCCTGACACAAAGGCCTTCTAGAATTAGGAAAAATGTTAAACTGTTTCCAAGTATTTATGTCTGTTATTTTTAATGCCCAATGCCTCGGTGTTACTGACTTTCCTGAACCTGATGATCAGGGCTGTTCTTGGAAGCGTGAGCGATTACTGTGCCCACCATGCGCACTGCACCGTGATGATTGTGAAGAAGCCAAAGCACAAGCACTGATCAATGCCACAATCTGATCGATCGGTCTTCCTCAAGTATATGTACTGCCAAATAGTGTGTTTCGCTTTTGTGAATAATTCGACCGTCAACCATCATCACATCTCCGGTCTCTGGTTACTTTTAAGTAACTGATACAATCCTCCTATGTATGGATTGACAAGCTACAAACACCGAGTTGTTGCCTGTAATAACCTCAAACATTGTGTTTCGTTATTCATGAAAATGCTCTATGTTGATGTATATTGTGACTACAAATTCTTTGGTGTGAATATGTGTGTACTTTGTAGGTGCAGAAAATCGCATCAAAAGGCCTGGCCATCTCACAGTCTCTATTCTGCTCTCCTCTTCTCATCTCTCATATTTTTCCATCAAGTTCCACGGTGTCATTCGGAATAATCTCCTTGTCAGTCAAATCTTTTAGCTGTGCCATTTTGTGTGTATTGTGTGTATGAATGTGTGCTCCTGAAATACAAATGACCAAGTCTGCTTGTAATTTATTCTTGAAATCTAGTCTCATCAAGACCTTTTGAATTAAGTAAAAATTATTGGCAAAAATTTAGTAGTAGTCTTGTTAAAATGGACCCATCTTCTATAAATTTTTCTGTTCATCTCTATCTATACACACAGCAACAATTTAGAGACAATTCTCTATTTTACATTACAAGATAGAGCAATGCCCTATTTGGCCCATAACCGAGTTGGTAAGGTTACTTGGGGGTGAAACTTTTACACCTAGATTCTAGTCATCGATTTAATACGGGTGTCACACTTTTTTTTTATCTCTATCTCTATCCAATACTAAAACAAGTATTATAAAAAAATCTCTAATATTTATAGAAGTTAACCCACCATTATTTAGTATGTTGTATTTTTTTAAATATGATGTATCACATACCAACACAAAGTTCCTCGTTTCCTCTCGTTGTCCCGCATCACTGCACACAACTCTTCATCTTCTCATGTCGTGCTCTCTTTATCATGCTCCTTATTGCTGCGAAATCACCTTCATCCATGGCTCCTACTTGCCTTCGCTTACGAAGTTCCCTTCATCTGTAGCAACACACTGATATTAATCAACCCACAATACGCCACCTCTTCTCTCCGTTTCGCACCGCCGCACGCATCCCTTCATCATCTCGCATCACTTGCATCTCCGTCGTCTACCCGTCGTCATTCCCGGGCGTAGTTTTGGCGACGATCTCTCCTTTGTCGTGCTGATCATCAGGTTGTGGAATTGACGTATCCATGACTCCCACACACATTCGTTAATGAAGTGTCCTTCACCCGTAGCCAAGCACACGCACATTTGCAAGTTTATTATAAGACTTGACCAACGATGTTTTTCCAGTGGCAGGCGACGTGATCGGCGTTCACATCAATATTAGTTGTTTGAAAAAAGGACATATTTGGCGATGAAAATTGAATTATATCTATTTGACGTTTAATTTTATCAATATTAGTTGTTTGCGAAAAATAACATATTTGGTGATGAAAATTAATTGATATCCTATTTGACGTTTAATTTTAATATTTGACTATGTTGTTGAAAAGATCGAATTATATTTTATTCGATCCACTTTAACATTTGTTTCCTATTTGACAATAATGTTACTTTGACTGTTTAGTGGTGTATGAAAAGATCGATTGATTCAAGAAAAAAATTGATGAGTAGAAAACACTGATATAATACTATGTATAACATAACAAACCTGAATTGAGCACGTTCTCGATAACAAACAATATTTATGGATTCAATAGATAAATAATCATTGTTGGCGGTCGTTACAGACCGATTTCCGACCTCCAACCAAGTATAAAATGAACATAACAGAGACACACACCATAGCTATAGGGCTTACTACTAACTATTTCCACGAGTTTTGGTGATTGTCCCATGTGCAGGTACAAAATGGAGAAACACAGGCTATAGGGGTCGGAAATGACCGATTCGGCCGAACGACGTGTTTCGGCCGGTTACCCCCTTTAGCCATACGTGCCATCGGAAGCCGTCAACATCAGCACCGACTCATCCTGGGCTTCCGCCACATCACCCGGCGACCCGTATCCAACCCGATGACAACCACAAGTCCACTGGCGGTCCTCCAACTCATCTCGGGCTTGTACACCACGATTCCCAAGCACCAGGAGCCAGCCCAAGAGGTCCACCAAGCAAAGGCGGTGCTGGGGAGGCTGGCTCGGGGCCAGGCCCAGTTCGGCCGAACTGGGGCCTTCGGCCGAACCGCCCCCAGCCTGGAACCGCCTTTGCTCGTGCACCCCTGGCCCTTGGATCAAAGGTCTGCGCATCCACCGGTTCGGCCGAACTCCCCCGTTCGCCCGAACCGGGAAGTTCGCCCGAACGGGCCGGCACCGCCTCCCAGTTGCTTGGCCGCTGCTCCACTGCTCCGCCGACCCTTGGCACTATAAATTGAAGGCTCCTTCACCTGCATAAACACACAACACAAGAGAGAAGTGAGCGTTGCGAAGTTCCGCCACTTGTATCAAGTAGAATAGGGAGAGAGGAGAGGTGAGCGTCCGGGAGAGGAGCCGGAGTGTCGGCCCCTCTTCTAGCTGTACCTCTACGGATGCGACTTCACTTCGAGTAACATCCGGGGCATGTGTGGTACTCCTTGTATCTCTCTCTGATTAATTGAACATTCAGTTCTTACTTACTTTACTTGCATCGTTCTGCGTTCAATGCTTAGTGGTATATCGTTCTCCGTGGAAATCGATACCTGGAATACTCCCGGTGAAAGCTACATCGGTATCCGTCCACTTGCGGATTTATCTGTAGACCGTAAGGAGTGCCAACAATCATCACATCTGAAAATTGTTGAGAGAACATTATGTTGACAAAATATTATACTTAAAAATATTTTTAAGCATTTAGATACAAAAGTACAGCAATAAATTGATTCTCCTGTAACAATTACAATACGAAAATTTTATCTTAACAAACTTGAAAAATACATGTTTAAAATCTCTTATGTGTCACTCCTGGCAAAACCTTCAAATGCAAAAGGGGAGTTAGACAAGGTAATCCCCTGTCACCACTTCTTTTTGTGCTAGGGGTTGATCTCTTACAGTCTATTCTGAATCAGGGGGAACTGGATCATCCTCTTGGGCCTAATTTTGGTGGAGACTTTCCAATAGTTCAATATGCAAATGATACTTTAGTAGTTCTTCCAGCACAAGATGAACAACTTTCAGTGCTAAAGGACATTTTGAATACCTTTGCGAGTTGCACAGGCCTTCAAGTCGATTTCAGCAAATCCTTCTTAGTGCCAATTAACATTGATGATACTAAAGCTAATCTCCTGGCCTCAGTGCTAGGATGTCAAGTGGGTCAGATGCCGTTCACCTATCTTGGTCTTCCCCTAGGCACAACAAGACCATCAGTGATTGAATTCATGCCGATTCTAACTCGACTGGGGAGAAGATTGATGGGGATCAATAACTTGTTGTCTTATGTAGGGAGACTGGTATTAGTCAAGTCTATTTATTCTGCTCTCCCAACTTTCTTTCTCTGTTCCCTCAAGGTTCCAGTGGAGATTTTGAAACAAATTGGATCAAAAGATGAGGGAGGGTTGGATATTATTAATCTCAGAACTCAGAATGAGGTCCTTCTGCTCAAATTTTTGCATAAATTCTACAACAAAGCTGATGTACCTGGAACTGTCTGTATGCAAATGGGACGCCTCCTCATGTTTGAAGTGCAGTGAGATCGTTCTGGTGGAGGGATATTATGGAACTTTCAGAAAAGTTCAGAATGTTGGCAACCTGCACAGTCCAAGTAGGAGACACAATGACTTTCTGGAGTGACCTGTGGAACTTAGGAGTTCTAAAGTGGAGATTTCCACAACTTTATAGCTATGCAAAGAAGAAGAATGCATCAGTGCATAATTTCCTCTATAGAGTTCTTAAGTAAACTTTCACTTGCCACTGTCCACTCAGGCTGCAGAACAACTGATATTTATTAGAGGAGGATTTAAATGGATTCATGAAAATTGAGGAGGACAGTGATCTATGGAGTTACATCTGGGGCTCTATGAATTAAGCTTACACCAATCTCATGAGTACTCTACCAGCCCCCCCACTGTTCAAGTGGATGTGGAAGTCTAAGGTGCTGACTAGACACAAATTCTTCTTCTGGTTGCTGCTCAGGGATCGGCTGAATATTAGAAACATGCTCAAACGAAAGCACATGACATTAGACAGCTACATGTGTGTGAAATACATTTAGGGCACTGAAGAAACAATTATGCATCTATTCTTTGATTACCCTCTCAATCAAGCTTGCTGGATCTTCATTGGAATTTATTAGGACACTTATGTACCAATTTTGCAAATAATCATTAGGGCACGTACTATCTTTGCTTCTATCATCTTTAGAGAGCTGATTATTGTAGCCTGTTGGGCGATTTGGCATCATAGAAATAGTATCATATTTGACGGAGATTCCCTGTTCTTTGCAAGTTGGAGGGCTGTGTTCCATGAGCAGTTGTGCTTCGTCACTCTAAGAGCCAGACCAAGAATGAAGTAGAAACTTAATCAGTGGATGAGTAGTAACCTGTAATTTTCACTCCTCTTTTTCTTTGGGTTGAGGCTAAATTCTACTTTACATACTTTTTGTTAACAGAAAATGAAAATAGAGGTAGGGAGCTTCCCTATCGTGCCCGTCAAAAAAATGTTTTATGTGTTTTGCAGTAACTCTCAGAATGATGATTATATTTTATTTACATAATATGCAAATGTTTTTCACGATCCATTTTTATTTTTACATTATACCCCTTACAACCAGTTACATCTTCTCATACAATGTTTGCATTATGTAGTCATCTATTTTTCATTTAGTAATGACATTAGAACTATACTTTGACTTTTTATTACATGCTATTAAATAAATAGATTAAAAAAATAAGAATATGTAGCATGCATCATGTCTCTCCTATGTTGCATTAACTCATAGGAGCGACTAGTATAATCGTAAGAGTCTTCACCAGTTGCATAAGTAGGTTCCATTGTTTTCACTGACTCACTCAACAAGCAACTCATACAATATTAATGCTAACCGAGTGCTGCAATCTACTCCCTCCGTCCCACAATAATAGGCCGTTTTAGAAAATATCAGACAAATTAGTAGTCATGACAAATGACCATGTTGCCCCTCATTCGAGTTACAAAAGTAGCATTAACTAGCTATTTGATTGGCTCTATGTGTTTCTCTATGCACTTTTACGTTTCTCTATGCACTTTTGTATTAATATGTGCATCTCTAAAAGCTAAATGGACATTCTTTGTGGGACAAAATTTGAATGCTAAATGGCCTGTTATTGCGGGACGGAGGGGGTAAGTAGCAATGTAGACTCAAGAACAATTTCAATGGCTTGTTTTAAACCAATTATTGGCATATGCCAATTTTAATACAACTTGTACAATCTTTTTTACTTGACATGCATTTTGTACATGCTATACTAATACCTTGGCATACGTTTGGGATAGATGGTGCACATTTTTTGTACAAAGTCGTTGGATTGATGCTAAGTGACAACCATCCGAAGTCCTTTAACACAAAATATCTTATTGCATAAAATTGTTAAGCGCACTACTACAAAAACCATTTGTAGGGGCTCCTTGATTTTTTAGGGGCAGACCAAAAGGTCACCCGTTCCCACAAAAAGAATGGGTCACTGTGGATCGCAGCCCGCCCTTGGAGAGGCATTTGAAGGGGCATACCATGGTGTCACCCGCCCCTGAAAATGGGGTCATTTTGGGGGATGGGTGATTGGGTGACCCGCCCCTACAAATAGGAACCATTTCTAGAGGCGGATGACACCCGCCCCTGAAAATGATTTCTTGGGGCGGGTTATGGAATGGCCCGCCCCTGAAAATAGTCTTCTATGAATAAATTTATAACTTTTTTATATGATTTTGGATCAAAATTGTAGATCTCGTCGAGACCTAAAACTTTATAGTTGATAACTTTTCATTTGAGAACATTTAGTTGTCCAAAAAATCAATATAATATATCTAGTTTTGAATCTAGAATTTTTGAGTTTTCTAATCAACCTCATATGTAGAGCTGCTCTATATCAAAGTTGTAGTGGTTGTAAGATCTAAGATTTTATAGTTTGTATATTTTTTATTTAAGATGGTTTAGAATCACAAGATTATTTAGACACTAGCTGTGCCATCCACTACTACAACTATGGATTCTATAAAATGAATCTAGTATATGTCAATGTAAATGTGAATGCAATTTGAACATATGTACTGTGTTTTTGATACTTTGACCACTTGAACAACACATGAGATATGTGAAATATATCTTGAATGAGTCTATATTGGTATATGTCTATATTTTCAAAGAAAAAAATAAAACTAAAAATGGTGAAATATTTACAGGGGCGGGTGATGGCGTGACCCGCCTCTGGAAATGATTTCTAGGGGCGGTGGGGTGACCTGCCCCTGTAAATGATTTCTACGGCGGTGGGGTGATGAGGTGACCCGCCCCTAGAGATGATTTCTAGTGGTCGGTGATGGGGTGACCCGCACCTAGAAATTATATCCCACAAATTATATCTCATAGAGTCCCAAGTGACTGTGTGGTTCAGTGGAGAGGAAGCGACACATGAGGCTGGAGGTAAGCGGTTTGAACCCTAGTGAACGCATGTAGGAGTAGTTGTTGTTCGTGGTGGCTAGTTAGATGGATTTTCCCCCGTTTTTTCTAGTTGTTTTCATTTTTAATGATTTTTCTTTTTCTGAAAACTGATTTCCAAGGGCGGGTTATGGCATGGTCTGCCCTGCAAACAACTATTTTTAGCTGCCAAAAGTAGGGGCGGGCACCGGAACCGCACCTGCAACCCACAAAATGTTTCTGTAGTAGTGGAGATTCAGTATAGTTCAAGAGAAATCTATTCTCGCACCCTTGCTACAAAAGTACATAGTCATCATCACTGAAGTCAAGTACTTCCTCCGTTCTAAATTATAGGATGTTTTAAATATTTTAGATTCATAGATTTTGCTATGCATCTAGTCACGATACATAGTAAAATCGATGTATCTAGAAATACTAAAACGACATACAATTTAGAATAGAGGTAGTACTATATAAGTTATGCTATGTGTTCTAAGCAATCTCTTTGTGTTCCTGCCTTGCATACGTCATCCACTTCTTGGAATGACGGAATGCTCCCGTGTTGATTCCTCCCGAAAGGATGCTTCCCTTGATTCATTGATTCCAATGCCAACATACAAATGAAATTGGCAATTTCTCATTTATTATCGGTGTGCGGGCCAAACAGTGGCGAAGCCACCAGGGGGGCTGGAGCCCCCCCCCCCTACCCCCTTGCAACCCATGGAGCCCCCCCTACAAATTTCAACCATGGATGAAGAAGAAGAAGGAAGAAGGAAGGAGGAGGAAGAAGAGGAGGAGGAGAAAGAGGAAGAAGAAGAGGAATTTCAGCTCCCCCAATCCTATAATCCTAGCTTCGCCCCTGGGGCCAAATGCTTATGGCCAATTTGCAATGAAATTCACAGACATTGTCTGATGGTTGTTGGGCTGCGGCTGCTGGTTTTGGGTATGCAGGAGCTTGATCCTTCCTAAGGCATCCGTCGGTGACTAGCAATAGTTGGCTGGTGGTGGTCTTCGATGACTTGCAATTTGCAACGGTTAGTACGTGCTGTACGTGTTTCAATAGTTTGATTGATGCAGCAACAATAGCGGTTCTACAATGGCTTACCACGACAGTGGGAATCGAAACGACGGCTAGTCTCACTTGGCAGTGGTGGTGTTGTTGCGGTGGCTCCTCGCGTGTTAGCGGGGCTGAGTGGTTACGATGGCGGCAATGGAAACTACTATTTACAAATCTTGGAGTTTCCGTGGAAGATGTCGGTTGCGGTGTGCAGCTGGGAGCGGATGGTGGAGTGGCGGCTTTGCTGTGGTTGGCTACGATCTGTCCGAACTGGCGCAGTGGCGACGGGCATGCATGCATGGGTGATGGTGGCTTTTGCTGGGACATTCGTGGCTTGGGCTTGAAGCTTTAATTTGACGATGATGTGCTGCGATGATGGTGGCCAGGCCTTTGCTCTTCTTTTTTTTTTCAGTATTGGCGGTTTATTTTAGACGTCGTTCCCTTCTTTGGAGGCTATATGATGTGCAGGATGTTGGTGTCGAGTTCTTAAGAGGGTTTATGGTTGCTTCGTGAGGGTGATCGACTTCTTTTTGTTTGGTGTGCATATTGTTGTACGTGTTATGTTGCTTCTTCTCTATCAATGCATGCCATATTTATGTCTGGTCTAAAAGAGTATTAGGGCAAGTACAACAGGCTACTGTTTTTTTTTCTATATATGCAAAATGAGCTGATGTGTCCATCATTTAATGAAGAAAGAGAGGGGTGTTGTATACTATTTCGTCTACTGCTTTGGTTCGTGCTCCCATGTAAAATAATAGTAACCAAAGTGTGTATTAATTATCACATAGACAGCTAAATAGATAACTCATTGTAGAGCTTAGAGCTGTCTATTTAACTGCTGTGTGTGTTAAAACCCTTATAAACCTCACCGCCGTTGACGAGTGTGGTCATTAGATTTCAGTCTTTCCAGTCTCCCACTTGAGTAGGTAGTTAACCTCACATGCATGAAGCACTGTTACCTCCCTGGTAAATAACTAAATCTGATAGAATGAACGGGAGGTTGCTTGACGACGCAGTACGTGGACATGCAAGCGCTTCCGGCGCTCCGGGCTCTCCTCCCGGCCTCTGGTCCCACCTCGAGTCAGTTAAGTTCGTTACACAAATAACGACATCCCATCCTCACTCGACCTAATTAAGACACACACGTACAGCATTATCAGTGAATTGTGAAAGGCCCCGGTGAGACATGGCGGCGGAGGAGGCGACGACCGGAGTAGGAGCAGGAGGAGGCTCATCATCGTCGTCATCAGGCGGGAAGCCGGTGATGGTGGTGGGGATCGACGAGAGCGAGCACAGCTTCTACGCGCTGGAGTGGACGCTGCAGCACTTCTTCGCGCCGGGCCTGCCGCGGCAGTACCACCTCGTCGTCCTCACCGCCAAGCCGCCGGCCGCCTCCGTCATCGGCATCGCCGGCATCGGCTCCGCCGAGCTGCTGCCAACCGTCGAGGCCGACCTCAAGCGCAGCGTCTCCAGGACCATCGACAAGGCCAAGAAGCTCTGCGCCGAGGTGACGGACGCGAGCTACGAGACGACCGAGGGGGACGCGAGGAACGTGATCTGCGACGCCGTTGATCGGCACCACGCGGAAATCCTCGTCATCGGCTGCCATGGCTACAGCAAATGGAAGAGGTACGTCGTCTTTGATTAATTTTATATATCGATCGATATAACTCACAAGTCTGAGGAATGTAATTTTGCTTTTCATCATATCCACGGGACGAGATGGGATTTAATTTGTTTGTTTCTCGTTCGTGGTGGGTTTAATAATTTAACTAAAATTTCGTGAATTCCTCCGTGCAGGGCTGTTCTTGGAAGCGTGAGCGACTACTGCACCCACCACGCGCACTGCAGCGTCATGGTTGTCAAGAGGCCAAAGCACAAGCACTGACATATATGCATCCATCAGTTTGCCTCATGACGATGGGCTAGTCTCTGCATCTCGATTATTATTCTACATGCACATTGTGCCTTTCGTGTGCTTGGGTGAGAATACATAAAATGCCGTGCGTGTGCGTAGCTAGCTAGAGTGGCAGATCAAGATCATTTACCTGCTTCGGCTTCTGTAGTTTTTACTGTCTTTTTATTGTTATACAGAGAGAGATTCTAGCTAGGACAACAAATTTGTTCTTCCTTTGTCGTAGATACAAAATTTGTACGGATTATATATGCTTGCTTCTGAAACTTATAATCAGTTCTGCTTAAACGTATTTTGAGATACAACATTGTCCTTCTTTGCAAAATGCGTATATTACGTGAAGCTTCTGGTGGACCGGTTAGAGCGTTGGACCCCAGGAAACTTCCGCCTCAACCCAGGTTTAAAGCATGATATTTTTTAAAAATAAAATTTGGTGGAGTCTCGGTCGAGTTTTTTTTTGAGAATCTGTATATATGAGCCTCTTTTTAAGGCAATACAGGCCTAATCTTGTTGTGGGGTATGAGAGATAGAGGTTCACTGATTCTTTTTTCATTCATGAATATTCGTGCTCATTGTTCATGTACAGACAAACTTAGTTTGTTTATTGAAAGGTTCAATAAATTGGTTCGCACAACTCTTTTGAATTGTTTAGGACTTTTTTTTAGCACAATGAATTGTTTAGGACTAAAAAAAGAAAAAGAGAAAAAAAAACGGAAAGCGCACATGGGCTCAGACACTCGGTTCTTTTGGGGCTTCTTTGGAGGCACCAAACCCCGCGGAGATCCCTGTGTTTTCAGCCCACGCGGAAATATGGCCCAGGAAAAATTACGTCTGCATTTGGAAGCCCACCGAGGTCGGGCAGGGCTCCCCGTCCGGCGTCCCCCGTCTCGCTCGCTCCGCTTCCCAACACTTCCTCAGCGGCCGCCGCGGCGCCTCCGCTCTCTTCTCCCCGGCGACGATGTGAGTTCTGATCCCTCTCCTCTCATCTCCTCTCCTCCTTCTACTAAGATTCTTCTTCTCCTTACTCGTAGATCTTGGTGCGGGAGACCGGTGGAACGCGCGGTAGACGAAGAAACGTGGAAACCAAAACAAGACATCGCTCGCTGCCCCTTCCGCCGCCATGGCGAGGTGAATGGTCCTGATTTCCCCTACTCCTTTTTCTTGACAGGATCGATTCAGACCAAGGATTTCAGCAACAGTATATATATAGTAATCAACAGTTTTATCTGATTGGCTATATTTCTCCTGAAACGGCTGCCCTTGACTGACACCATCTGCATTTTACTAAGCCAATGTCTGCACGTTCAGCCAGCACGTTCTTGAGATTGATGCGCATAATGTGTAATACACTAATAACACTGTCTGCTTTCTTGTTGAAAAGATAACCAAAAACTTTTCTCGAAAGCAGGAAAATGCAGTGATAGTATAATAAAAAAAACAGAGAATCCATAGTAGTCCTTTCTTTAACTCACAGGAATATTTTCGGAATTCATATCATATTCTCAGTAGTTGAATTCATATACACAACATGAATAGCACCTTCTAGAGGTGTTCCTTTTCCTGCTTCTATTTCAGAGGTGCGATTAAGACTGCTTGACATGAATGGTGATTATCTACTTTTGTCAATGGGGTCAACTGATTGACATGAATGGGATTGCTCAACTTAGAATATATAGTTACGAATAAATAAGATGTGCCAATATACTGAATAAAACGTTGCTTTGCTCTTTTTTGTCAACTCAATATGTGATGCACTTTTGGTTCTTATTCTGTTAGCCTGATTGTTCAAGTTCAGATTAGGGGAGTAGAAGGCAAGAAATTCGGTTCTTTTTCCTATTCTAGGAACAAAGCAACTTTGTTCAGTTCTGCGTTTGGGTAGAGAAAGAGTTCCTGGTCACTTCTGGGGATTCACCTATGCAGCTTAGCTCCAAGCTAAACTGGAGTTCAGTTTTCATTTTCTCTGGATTGGTCCATAAAAATTATATCTCTAGGTCTCTGGGACTTCTGTCCATGATAAGAATTCATGCAATCTGCTGAACTGTTTTACTTGTTATGTCTTGAACTGTGTGATGTCATGTCTCTACGACTGATTTCGTTACTTGCCATGATTTAATATTTATTTATTTCAAAGGCTGAGAAAGAAGTTCACTATTCGGGGATCCGTTTGACCACAGATTGGTAAGCAGGTCCAAGAATTTCAGGATCTTTAGAAGAGCTTTGGATATTAGCAGAAATTCCTCACAATGTCGTAACTGCAACGGATCCAATATCCCTGTCCAATTTTCCAAACAAGGCCCTTCTTTGAACGTATAAGTTTTTTCCCCAACTGTTGTGTGATATCAGTATGTTTAGTTATGGTCTGTTAGTATGTTGGGTTCCTATCTACTTTTTACAATTGCTAGTTGATCATGATGATCAGTAAAACCAAGCTATGCATTTAGAATCCTTATAATGGATAAAACTTTCTTTTGCAAGGTACTAAAATTGTGTCGCCATTAAGGTTAACGTTTGGTAACAAATTCTCTTCATATTATGGAGCAAATCTTTATGTGTTGGTGTTGCCCTTGTTTGACCACCCATGCAAATATATATACTTTTGTGTTACTGAAATTCAGATCACCAACTCAACTAATTAGACATGATATGAATAGCACTGTCCTGTTATCGTTGATAAGCTAATCAGCACTCCGCAGTACTATCTACTTGGCCTCTTTTTTTCTAGAACATCTGCATTTGAGTGACACGGTCTAATTGGCTTGCACATAACTGGTCTCAAAGTGTCTACTGTATAGATAAAAGTCTGGAATTTTCTATTATACTCAAGAATATGTGCACCTGAAACTGAAACACTGCAATTTTATTTGCTCTTCAGAATTTTAGTTTGTTTCCTGCTCCTTCAAGAAGATTGAACAAATTCCCTCGAGGATTCGGAAATCCCACAAGTTGCTGTATCGGTTACTTCCGCACTCCCACGTAACTCCGCGACTCTCACGGGGAATATGCGGCCAAGGTGTTCAACGGAATGACGCGCCTGGGAGCGGCGGCCTCGCTTCACCGGTCACTCACCAGGTTCGTCGCGCATGATGGGACGGAGAAAGGCCTTTCACTCGCCGCGGAAAAGGCCAGGCAATCCGGTGCCCTAGGGTCTGCGGACCTCGCATGGGCCCTGCAGGCGTGCAGGGGGCGCGGCGATCGATGGCCGCGTGTGCTGGAGATCCACGCGACGTTGGTTGTGCGTGGGCTTGGGGGTGACCGGCTCATAGGCAACCTGCTGATCGATCTGTACGCGAAGAATGGGCTCCTGTGGTGGGCGAGGTGGGTGTTTGAGGAACTTTCTGCCAGGGACCATGTCTCGTGGGTTGCAATGCTGTCTGGTTACGCAAAAAATGGTCTGGGAATAGAAGCTCTCGGCTTGTTTCGCCAGATGCATCGAACAGCAGTTGTTCCCACTCCGTATGTTCTGTCTAGTGTGCTGAGTGCTTGCACTAAAGCAGAGCTTCTTGCGCAAGGTCGGCTGATCCATGCCCAAGTTTACAAGCAAGGATTCTGTTCGGAGACATTTGTGGGAAATGCGCTTATTGCGCTCTACTTACGACATGGATCCTTTGAGCTAGCAGAAAGGGTATTCTTTGACATGCCGTTCTGTGATAGAGTGACCTTCAATACGTTGATCTCAGGACATGCTCAGTGTGAACATGGTGAGCGTGCTTTGGAGATTTTTGCTGAGATGCAGTCGTCAGGGTTGAGGCCTGATTGCGTGACAGTTGCTAGTCTGCTTGCAGCCTGTGCCTCTGTGGGGGATCTTCAGAAGGGGAAACAACTACATTCGTATTTACTGAAGGCAGGTATGTCCTTGGATTACATAACAGAAGGCTCACTCCTCGATCTCTATGTGAAATGTGGTGACATTGAAACAGCCCATGAGATCTTCAATTCAGGTGATAGGACGAATGTTGTACTATGGAATTTAATGCTTGTGGCGTATGGGCAGATCATTGATCTAGCAAAATCCTTCGAAATCTTTTGTCAGATGCAAGCTGCAGGTATACGCCCCAACCAATTCACCTACCCATGCATTTTGAGGACTTGCACTTGCAGTGGTCAAATTGAACTTGGAGAGCAGATTCATTCATTAAGCATAAAAACTGGCTTCGAATCTGACATGTATGTTAGTGGTGTACTGATAGATATGTATTCCAAATATGGGTGGCATGATAAAGCTCGACGAATTCTTGGAATGCTTGGAAAAAAGGATGTGGTTTCATGGACTTCGATGATTGCTGGATATGTGCAGCATGGCCTTTGTGAAGAGGCTCTTGCAACATTCAAAGAAATGCAGGATCATGGAATTTGGCCGGATAACATAGGACTAGCTAGTGCTGCAAGTGCTTGTGCTGGAATCAAAGCAATGCGCCAGGGCTTGCAGATTCATGCTCGGGTTTATGTGTCTGGTTATTCAGCTGACATTTCCATTTGGAATACGTTGCTAAACCTATATGCAAGATGTGGTAGAAGCGAAGAAGCTTTCTTTTTGTTTCATGCAATTGAACATAAGGATGATATTACATGGAACGGATTGGTCTCCGGTTTTGGACAAAGTGGTCTATATGAACAATCTCTCAATGTATTCAAACAGATGGGTCAAGCAGGTGCCAAGTACAATGTGTTCACATTTGTTTCCTCTATAAGCGCTTCTGCTAACCTTGCAGATATAAAACAAGGAAAACAAATACATTGTAGAGCTATTAAGACAGGGCATACCTCTGAAACAGAAGTTTCAAATGCTTTGATTTCACTCTATGGAAAGTGCGGCAGTATTGAAGATGCCAAGATGGAGTTTTCTGAAATGTCTGAGAGGAATGAGGTGTCATGGAATACTATCCTCACAAGTTGTTCACAGCACGGACTTGGACTAGAAGCTTTGGATTTATTTGATCAGATGAAGCAAGAAGGTCTAAAACCAAATGATGTCACCTTCATAGGCGTGTTAGCTGCTTGCAGTCATGTGGGTTTGGTTGAGGAAGGCCTTAGTCACTTCAAATCCAAATCCATGCATAATGAGTATCTTGGCTGATCAAATATACAGTTTTTTAGCTGATCTAAATGATAGGATAGCCAAAATAGGGTACAAGCAAGATAAATACCATCTCTTCCATGAAAAAGAGCAAGAACATAGAGACCCCAATTCCTTAGTCCATAGTGAGAAGTTAGCTGTGGCTTTTGGGTTAATGAGTTTGCCTCCTTGTATGCCCCTTAGGGTGATTAAGAACCTTCGCGTCTGCAATGACTGTCACAATTGGATGAAATTTACCTCTGATGTCACAGGAAGAGAAATTGTATTAAGGGATGTGTACAGATTTCACCATTTTACTAATGGCAGTTGTTCATGTGGAGATTTCTGGTGAAGTATGTGCTGTAGTCTAGTTCATGTGGGATCTACAGAAGTTTCTATCACTTTTACATGTGCATCTGACAATGGAATTCAGCACAATAATGGCAGCAAGACCAGACAATATGATATTGTAAGCCTTTGATAAGGTATTCATGTCTACAACATGCTAGTGGTTTTCCATCATTGTGGTAGTCATAAAGAGGGCGATGGAGTTGGTGCTTATAAGCATGCATTGACGATCTTATAAGGTCGACCAGGTGGTGGGAAATTAGATTCGAATGATACAGATACATGTCTGTCATAAAGGCTCTGACCTCTGAATCTCTGACAGTATTCATGTGTACACTGGTGCGTAGCTTTTTCGCCTGCTTCTTCTGTTGCCTTCTCCTTCCCGGCGCTCGTCATGATTGTTGATGACTCAAACTAGGGAGGAGCCCCAAGGAAGAAGTGCTAAGAAAAAGGTGTAATTAGAGGTAATGAAAGTCCATCCTCACCTTGAATTCCGACAGGAACCCCTCTCCAATACTAGCCATGAATCCTGTGCAGCACCTCTGCTTCTCCAGCCCCATTGGAGGCCACTCAATTAAGATTACGGTAGACGTTGAAGCCAATCTGTGCAGGTAACTGGTATATCCTCTGTCCTAAATTCCTATTTTTCTTCCTTTGTTATTGTTGTGTGACCATTCTTTGAATTAACATTTTGCTGCATAGGTTTTGTGGTCCATACGGTTAATGATGTGAGAATTGGGATAGCATAGATTAGTGCATTGCTGATTTAGTGCTATTTTAAATTGTTCCAGATTTATTTGATGAAGTGAACAAATCAAAGTATCATGCATTTAAAATTTCCCTATTTTTCTCTAGTAAGTGCATCTACAGATATATATTTATAACAAATGTTTCATGAATTCAATTAATAGGATAGACATTGGCATGGAATACATCGTGTAAAAATTGCCCATGATAAATAACTAGCTTTGTGTTTTATTTCATTCAGGTACCTACGTTTATCTTGCCTGCTCAATTGCTTATGAATTTTTTGTGAATAGACAGTGGTTGGTAACTCTGATATTTAGGTTACTGCAATGAAATTGACATGTTTTTATAGAAGGTGAAATTTTCCAACTCATATCATGGTGAAATAAAATTGCAGAACATATATGTCTATCCACAAGTAGCTTCCTAGAATGTAAATTTGATGTAGCTAAAGAAAACTGCAACTCTGTTTCAGTGCTGTTTTGTAAGTACCGTTCGTCATGGCCATAATCACAGATTAGGAGTATTTTGCTACCACCATTTCCCACCCAATACTTTTTAAAAAAGAACCAGACTTTGCGATTATAGATCTATAGGCATAGATACAGCTCCACAGTAAAATTTTAACACGATAGTATTATGTATTTTGATAGAAAATATTTTCATTTTGCTTTGAGTTTGAGCATCGTTTGATATCAATAAACTAACTTTTTGCTAAAAAATTCCTGACATGCTAAGTTGGAAACATATGTATTATATCTCACAGCTCTGTTGCACATACTCGCTCCATTCTATCACTTATAACCAATTTTATTATAATTCAGTGTCGTCATCTGTCACATAATTTCCCATTTACTCTATGGAAATGACTAACAGTGTACAATTTTAGTTCCTCGATGTGTAGCTAAATTATTGTGTGAAATAAAAACCAACTGAAATGTATCAAGCAGCTGGAACTAAAAGGTGATCAAATCACTGAGGTTCTGCATAGTAGGCTAGAACTTTACAAATGGTTTTATTCAATCTAACATCTGATGGCTTAGTTCTATCACTGTTGGAACTAGGGAGTTTGCATGCCTACTATTGTTTTTAACCATGAACTTGGTGCCATGAAAATGACCATCCAATGGCCACATTCAAGTGTCTAGCCCATCGACAGTAGTGTGATCATATCTCTAGCCTCAGGAGGGTGCACACACCCGTGGACAAGGCTGTTATTTATGTTAAATTCAGTTCTGTTGCTATCAAATTCACAAATCAAATCACAATATAATCCATTTGATTTCCATGAGTTCTCAAACGATCGTGTGATATATGCAACATATCAGATTGGTGACTCGGTGATCCGTAGGATGGTATAGATGGTAATACAGAGAAATTGACATTTGATTCGTTGCAGGACATGTTGCAAAGAGAACGTGTGAATTCTTCAAAGATGTTAAGAGAGAATAAAAGGTTAACTGTTATTGAGCATGTTATAATTGTTACAATGGGAACAGCGTGAGCAACTTTAGGTTTCAGCTGCCCTGCAGCAAAAATCTACAGCAACCTCAATACTGGTGCTTTGTTTAATGTTATTGTTTTTGTTCTTTTTCCCTACAACTTATTTGGCCCATTTGTTGAAAGTCATATGGTATTATTAACAGAAAATAATAGGTTCAGATAGCACCAAATATATATCTGTTTACAAAATATACAGCCAGAATGCCAGAGGGCCATTTCGCGCGGCCGCAAAATAATAGGTTCTAGTATGTGATGGAAGCTGATAGAAAACAGATGAGTGACGTTCTTTTGCCTTCTCGCGCTCTTCATGAGCTGCATCTATCATCGCCTTGGAGGCCCCTCGGCCCGTCTGCTCACCAGGTAAATTTTCACTCTCTATTTCCTGATTGATCTACGTCCGTGTACCTGACGCCCGCGGAGGCCGCCGAGCTGGTCGCCCTCGAGAGCGCCATGCTGGACGCCAGGTTGCTCATCAGGTTCGGCGTCCTCGTATCTGCCGCGGACTCGCCGTGGGAGCGCGCCTCAGCCGCCGCGCCACCGGCTTCTTGGGCACACAGATTCGCCTGGCTATACTTCGTTTCAATTTTTATTGTATAATTTCTTTTCAAAAAATATTTGCCTCGCTATATGTACTTCATCACAACGATCGCCTGCATCTTCACGTAATTATATAGTTTGGATTGGAAACATACATTAGACTGAGTAAACCTTCGTATGGCTGCATGCCACTTTATGAGCAGTTGTTTCTAGTAATTACTACAGTAGGGTTTCCCTACTGCTTTCGCTCAGAAAAAAATATTGTCAGCATTTTTGGCTACATATCTCAGCATGATACTGCAATCAAGCAGCTGCGTCATGAAAACCTATTTTGTTGTGTTCTATGTGTCGCATGAAACACTATGTAACATTCAATATACACAATACTATACGTATTCCTTGACTGCTAGGCTCTTGAGGAACTTGAGGAACTAGTAACATGGTGTTTTTGTGCTTGCTGTCCCCCTTACAGACAAGTTACCCATATGTTTCATTTTGTCACCTTCATTTGAGATCTGGTCTAGAGAAAAGAAACAAACATAGAGTCAAAACCCATTAGCCAGCTAACTATTAGCTCTGAACATGTCCTGAACATGGTGCATCGATCTGAGGAAAGGTGGATCAGAGAGATAACCAGAGCATCAGAAGGAGCAGGATGGATCTCCATGTCCACATGTTTGGATGAAAATCAGAGGAGCACCAAGAATATAAAATCATGGTCAGGGTGTGGTCCCGTTGTATATATTTTGTTCATGAATTAAAATAACTTATCGTTTACGTCGAGTGAATAACTAATAAGCAGTGGTATTATCGTTTACGTTGAGTGAATAACTAATAAGCAGTGGTATCAGACTGAGAGTACACTATATAGTATTATAACAATCCTTGTGATTCGCATGAGTTGGAAATGACAATTATTGGGTGGCAAACTTGGAATAGTTGGGCAGTTAGCAAGGTTACAGAGTATTTATGGAAAATCCCATTATTAGTATTCTGTCTGTGTGAATGGTGAGGTTGCATGACTGGCCCTTCTGAAACACAGGGCTTGCCGTCTCATTGTCTCTTTCATCACCTAAGCTCCAATACACGTGATCCCACTGGATTGGCCATGCCAGCTCCTTTAATTAGCATTGCTTGCTTGCTTCTAGACAGTATCACATTCTCCTTCTCAGCATTAAGGACCCATCCTTCGCCAAAAGAAGGAACCTCATCACATATGCTGCGGACTTGTTGATGGAACCTAAATCAAATAACGACTGCCTTTCTGGGGTTCAGATTCTTGGAACAATCCTCCAGGTGAATAAACCATGGTGGAAGACAAGCCCTATCTCTGAAGATGCTGCTGACTCTACTATCGCTGATGCTGAAGAAAACACCAGGTTGAAGAAAACCTTTGTTTCTACCTCTGTTTCTGCTACTATGCGTCTTCCCTGCATTGAAGAAAACACTAGGTTGAACTTGCACATATTGTTTTTGTGCAGTTGTCCATTATAAAACTGAAACTAAAGGTATGTATTATTGGTTGATAAAAATTTAGATTGACATTTCTCAACAAATAACTTAACTTTTCCGTACTATTTATAAGAAGTAATAGCTCCGATTGATAGGATGACAAAACAGGGTACACGTAAGATGATTACCACGTGTTCCATGAAAATTACAGAGCAACAATGGAGAGGATCCACACTCTCAAAGCCTTAGTCCAGAGCAGAGAAGTCAGATGTAGCGATTTATGAATGCTTTTGGGTTATGATGAGTTTGCCTCCAGGTGCCCTTCGGGTGATTAAGAGCCTTCTCGCATCTGTAGCGACTCTCTCACCACCGGATGAAATTTATTCCTCAAGTTTTTGGAAGAGGAACGTGTTATGGGACGTCTTTTACCATTTTACCAACGACTCATGTTCATGTGATGGAATGAGAACGTCGTCATCAGATTTTCTTATAACATTATATATTAAACAAAAATGAATTCTTATTCAGTGGGTTCTAAAGAGAGAGGAGATGTATTTAAACTAACAAATAAGACTATTTTTATTCTAAGTTTCATTCTCACTAAATACGGTAAAATCCCATGGTGGCAAAATATATTCAAAATATATTCAAATGGCAATAACATAAAGTTTGAACTCAAGGAAGTTTGAATCGGATGAGTTCAAAATGGAAACATACCACAAGATGATTTGATGGTTCTTATTATCACACCATAAAATTTTGGATTTTGGGATGTGAATAGGTAGCACAATTAAGATAACAATTTTACCTAATTTTTAAAATTTTCCAACATTTATATAATTTTCCAAAATGATTATGTTCTAAATTAAATTAAAACAACATGGGTTTAATGTTGTGCGATTTGCATTCATACTAGTGCATTTAGTGCCTTTATATGTGTAGAGTTTTCAAAAATGTGTTTAGAAGCCTAATAGGAATTTTCCAGATTTTTCTGGAATTTGTTCCTAATTACCTAGAGTATTTTCCAATTTTTGAAACATGCTAAAATACTTTTCATGAGATCCAGATATTTTATTTGGACCTCACAACCTACAATATCTTTGGGATTTTTCCTGGGATTTTTGAAATTTTTAGAATATTTTCATAATTTAAATATGAATTTTAGAATTATATGGAATTATTTAATTACCAAAAATAATTATTCCAAAAACAAAAAAGGCTAAAATCTTAGTAGACCAGCCTTGGCCAAATTCAACTCGGTTTTTTGGGCCATAACATTTTTGGGCCAAATTTCAAAGGTCATTAGTGCTATGGGATATCTTTAAAAGCCATTACATTAGAAGGGGGCAAATGCGATTGCGGTCCAGTGGGACGCTACCCATCAGGGTTCAAATCCTGGTGCTCGCATCTTTTCCTGGGATTTACCAGGATTTACCGGCGCTATGCGTTAAGTGGTAATAGCGCTAAGTGGTAAGCGACGTTCCCGTCGACAACGAGGTGCCAATGGTGACTCCGGGAATCTCCAGATCTGTCGGTGCTCTGCTCAGTCCTTCGGAGGTGCTTATACGGGTAGGGTTTGCGTACGTGTATTCATAGGGGTGAGTGTGCGTGCATATGTGAGCGTCTGCGTTGTACTGTGTAATCTAAAAAAAAATAGAAGGGGGCAAATCACCTATTTGTCCCTATTGCCATTGGACGTGGAGGTGGCGAGTTTTCCTCTCTATATACACGAACCACCTCTTGTCTAAAAAAAGGCACACCATGAACTCCTTCCTCTTTGAGATTCCGTAAGGTATTCTTTTCCCACCACATTTTCTGCAATCACTCATTCCTCCTCGCTGTTTTTGGCTCAAGTTTTTTCCGGTAAGACTCTTACAAATCTTATAATTTCTTACCATATTTTTTTTAGTCTATACTATTTTGAGGAAAACCCCCTCTGGTAGTTTTAGATGCCAGAAATCTTGTTTATTCGCCCATAGTTTACACGTTTTAGATCCATTATAATCCATTCTCGTTGTGATAGATTCATATTGACATGAGCTATGTTTAGAACTGTTATTTAACATGTAAAATATTTCTAAATTTTATGTGTATTAAATTGATTAAATATTATTTAATTTATTTCCTGATATAAATATTAAATGATTAATGCTATTCGGTTAGTTTTATAAATAAAAGTTAACTTGGTTATATCTCAGTTTTCATAAACTAATATTGAAATGATTAATATTTATGATAACTAGCTTTTCTAATTTAAAATCAAATTAAAGTTACATTTTGAGTTTTCATAAATAAATGTTTCTATTGATTAATATTAACATAAATGTGTTTGAATTATAATATTGATTAGTTCTAACATGGTTCATTAAGTTAATACTTTAGTTGGAATAATTGGCACTTCAATATTTGTAACTAAAATATGACTACGTTCACTCCGGCTTTTCTAAGTGTCTACATATAATTCAAATCTTTCAATAGTGGTATCTTTTTAGCCATAGCTTGGTTTTCAATGTTTCTTGAGCTTGCATGACCATAGCATCGAGCCCTATATTTTAGTATGCTCTTTTAAAGCTTTTCTTTTGATTGGTGTATTATTTTTAGTTGTGCTTGTTTGTTTGCTTATTTAGTTGCATAGTTGTATGATTGTGCTCGATGATTGCTACGAGTAGAAGGAACGAGATTAAGATGTCTCGAGATTACTAAGAGCAAGAGTAAGAGCCGAAGATAATCTAAGCAGTTATATTTTGAAGAAAGTCAAGTATCCCTAACCACCCTTCTACCTATGCTTATTTAATAATATCATGATGATTTGAATTGAAACATGGAGTGACCACCCAGGAAAATCGTACGTCCATGAGTGCTATAATGGGCTCTGGCCTTGGCCGACTAATTAGAAACTCTAGTTTTTGCATGTCTTATCGAAAGGACAAGATGGGGGTACGGAGTCACTGTATAACCCGGTTCTCTTGGGTAGTATGCTTTGCTAAGACACCTGGCACACCAAAAACCGGGTTGCACTTATTAGGGAACCTTTGTAAAGGCCTCGTAGTAGATCCTTAACTTTTGAGGCTAGCTACTTCTTGGTGAGGAAATATTTTTGTGGTGAAAGTGTACAACCTTTGCAAAGTGTATAAAAACTATTATAACACGATCAAGAGTGGCTTGGACCCCGCATGATTAATTTACATAAATTTGATATTAATTTGTTTTCTAGTTATTCTTGTTACCTTGCTGAGTACCAACCATAAGTATACTCACCCTTGCTAACTGCTCCTCAAAGGAAGAACATGTGGGAAGATTTATGAAGATGATGTTGAATTCTAGGCGTACGCAACTCCCAGTCGATTGTTTGTGAAGTATGGAGTCTTTGCTTCAGGAATTCATTGTATAACTCTGAGTCATTTGTATTTTTTTCTTTACGTGATACTTTAATGTTATTCACTAATGAAGTCATCATATACGTGTAAACTTGATCCTGGCTCACATATAAGATATATCTGGTTTTGTTCTTAAAACCATGTGTGGCACTTATTTCACTTATTTACATTAAGTGGATAGACACCATGTTTATCCATTGCTTATTTCTTTAAAACTGGATCATCCTGAAGGGACCGTGATACCCTATGAGGGAGATAAATTAGGTGTTTTAAAAACTAAGGTTTCAAGCACATGTGGAAACCTATTCCAAATTTTATATAAATGTGCAACAGGTTTCTCTACGTATTTCTATCTCTACTGCTCAAAAGTTTTTCACCCTAAGTTCCAATTCTATCAACTACACATGGTAATTATAGGAAAGGTAAATGCGCAAAGTAGTGCAAGAAATAATGGGAAATGTAAAAATTGTTGAGAGCACAAATTCCGGCACGACTATTTATCCTAATAAGGTGTCGAAAAGCAACGCTTTCCCCTAATACCTGTTGTTTGAGCCCCTCTTAAGGGAATGCCCGTGCAAGGGCCTTGCTCCCCGATCAAGTAACTCCATGGATAGCCAATGGGCTCTCACCATACTCGAGTGGGTCACCACCTTGCCTCTCCCAGATGATCCTTGCTGCTTCCACTCAGTAGAGCTTCAGCAAAACACCGAGGGGTTGTCCTCACTCTCACAACTTCTGGCAGCCACTCCACAAAATTGGTTGGAGGGTCTCGCAAGACTTACAAGCCCGGCCCAGATTTATAACATGAGGTGCGCCCAAGCACCCATAACAAAGAGGTGTGCATTGGTGTTTATCTACCGAGTACTTATCTAGAGTACATGAGTAGTAGAGAGTTGTCGAGATCATGCCGAGTTATTAGGAACGATGGTGCACACGAGACAAAAATTTAGACAGGTCCAGGCCAAAATGTGCATAATACCCTATGTTCTGTGTGCTGTATTGTCTTGCATATGAATTATATCATTTTGGAGGGATGAATTGTATCGTTTTGGAGGCATCCTGCTCGGCCTTATATGTTAGCGGAGCAGAGTTACAAGTTGGTTACATAATCCTAGTCGGTACAACAAAGAGAAGTACATTATGGCAATTAAAAATTCTCCTATGTATACTCGACTGGTTCTCTCAAGCTACTATGCCATCCTACACCATAGTAGTCCTTTTTCAGAGTAGTCGGGCCAAGACCACTCGTGCAGAGTAGTTTAGTCCCGTGTATAAGTGACCTTCGGGATCGTGGTTCCACAATGTGCAAACCTCGCCTAACTATAGACTAATCCCTAAAGCAATGAGCGAATAGGTCTAAACTAGCACTAATCAAGATCTAATCCTTGTTGCTAATTGACCTAATAAGTGATTGATCACTTTGATGGATAGAGCACTTAAATATGTCTACAAGATACAAAACAACTTCTCCAAGCTCTTACACCCTTAAAATGGCTGGATGAAGGGGTATTTATAGCCCTAACCAAAGAAACTAGTCGTTGCCAACCGTTGCAACTTCTCTATGTATGTAACACCAACTATTTCGATGATGTAAATGGAGGGACACCAAATCAATCCGTCTGTGCCACCTCAGCTAGCCGTTGGACTTGTCACTCCCACTGACGCCTGGGTCCAGACACCGACCGATTCGGTGCTACCCTCTTCCTGACACCGAATGGATTGGTGTTCACTTCTTGAGCTGCTGCCTTTTTCTCACGACTGATTCAGTGTGTATTTGTGGACTTGACTGAGTGGGTCGGTCATTCCACAGACGAATTTTTCAGCTCCTAGCAAGCACCGATTGGTTCAGTGTCAAGACCATGACGGAATGAGTCGATCAAATAGGTCGGTCTTTCCAGAGACGAATTCAAACTAGGCCACCAACATCGACTGATCCGGTGCACTTCTGAGATATGCGTCGGTGCTGCTATTGGTCTCTCCCGCAAAGTGACTTGAACTTCCCACACCGCAATGAGTCGGTGTGTAATCTTCTCCTGATTCTTTGCAAGTCTTATTTGTTCCAATTCGTTTTCTTTGATCTTGCCATCATTTGGAAGCCTGGTATTTTGGTATCACTTGAGTCAAAATACCATGATTTGGAGTTCCAAAATACTTTTAAATTATTGCATTTGGATGGCTTGGAATCAAACCTTGGGACTAAAAACGTACAAGTATTCATCTAGACAAATTTATTAGCTCAATAATCATTTTGTCACATAATCACCGAATCACAAACAATGACCTAGGACCATTTTCCTTGCAAACAGTATTATGATTTTGTGATATGAAGCTTCACCAGCATCTCCACCGTACCTAGGAGCTTCCGGCGTATGTCGTGCCTCTCTTTAATTCTATTCTATTCTATTCTGCTTCTCAATTTCAATTCGTGTATATTCCGGTGAGTTCAATTTCTCACCCACGAATTCTATGGCCGGTTAGCTATGGAACGGATCTTAGTAACATCATCAGCTGCTGTGGGCTCCACGTTGAGAAGATTCATGGCGCCGGTAGCCGTGCGGGATCTGCGTGCCTTTGCGAGTGTGGTATGCGTGCTTTTTTTCACTTTTTATATATCAACCATCATCCGTTAGATCATAACTGTACAGATGATTTTTTTTTAGATGACGCGTGCAATGATTTACTGAGACCACGACGTCGTTTGATCAGTCTTTAAAAGTTAGATAAAAAATAGTCTCCCGGCAAACTCCGCTCCAAACCGGAAGCGCTAGTCTGACTTCAATTCCATTCTCTATTTATCTTTGTGAGTGGGACCTATCAAAATGATAGAATTTAAGCTACAGTAATTAATGAATCGTACGTTGAGATATACTTGGAGGCCGGGGCAAAGCTAGCCCACAGAGCCACCAGGTCACTTTCATTAGATAGCGAACCAGCTTTATATATACCAAGAACACAGTGATTTTCTACTGATTTTACAGAAAATCGTTGATGTCAACTGACGACACCGACAAGGAGGGCTAGCTCCGCCCCCATCCAATAATCTAAAGAACAGGCTGATCGTTTGAATAAGCAACCTAGTTTGTGAATATCCAACATCGCCATCCGCATAAATAAGCAACTCCCATGTGGTGCTGTGCTGTGTATATATACGTGCATCGGATTGGTGGAATAATATTGTAGCGTGCCTGTATTTGCAGTAATCCACACCTCCATTACTCCATTTGCTCTAGGCTAGGCCGGGGAAGAGAATGGCGCACACAGTGGATCAGGAGAAGCTCCGTGAGCTATTTTGGCCGGAAGAACTGATCATCAACAACCATGCCTCGATTGCAGGCTACTTGTTGCTGGGCTTGCTTGGGGTTACATGGTCCTCCTCGGTGGCTAAAACTATTACTCCCTCCATCCTAGAATACAAGGCATACATGTATTTAAAACAGGAGCAAAGCCCAGTAAAACTCCGTGGGTGCAGCTGCACCCCCGTTCGGAACAAAAAATCAGTTCTTACCTTCCCACATTGACTCTATCTGCACCCCCTCAGACCACTAGCTGCAACCCCCACGGTCCAAATAGCCCACACGATTACTTGAGCCCACGAGGAAACCACCGCAGTAATAGAGGAAATCGATCCGCTCGAACTGTTCCGATACTAGATACTCGCGACGTCTCGCATCTCTCTCCGTCTTGTCTCGCTTCTCTTCCTCTTTCCCCCTCTCTCGAGTCTCGACTCCGTGAATCGTTGATCGCTGCTGCTTGGAACGGCCCTGCCTCACCAGCCGCTGCCTCGCCACGGCTCCCCATCGCCGAACTGGAGCCCGTCCCAGCGTGAATGTCTAGCAGTAGCAAAGGGGCCATCAACGTAAGATAGATGCTTTATCTAATTTTCTCTGTTACTTTGACTGATTAGGTACAAAGGCCTAAAGTTGTTACAGTTTCTTCTTTTTCATATTGTAGGGTTTTAGATGGCCCCAATAATAAGAAATTAATGTCCGTATGATGGATTTGTACACTACTCGAAGAGTGTATTTAATATATTATATTGTAGGGTTGCAAATATATTGCCAATAAAAAACTAATGTTCTTAGATGATTTTTACTCCAAATAGTGTATTCAATATATTCCAGGAGTAAGGAAAGAAATTGATCCTCACCATCCTAATCTATCAGCAAGGGTGACAAGAAAGTACATGAAGATTGGGGCTTAATTACTAATTAACCTCGCACACTTCTTGTAACTCAAATTGGTGGAGATTTTGTAAGGTTTGTTTTAGAATGGTTCGATGAGTTTGAAAGTTCGCATGAATACATTTAATTCAAAGATAGAACATACTGTTTTTGTTATTGTGCTAAGACATTGTGAGAGGTGTTTGTCAACTATGAAATTGCGGAAATATTTCATGACAACGCAAGGTCATAGAGTCGATGATGAAGATTAAAGGTATTGCATATACGTATTTCATTGTAATATTCTTTCCTCTTAAAAATAAAAATCATGTCCTAAATGTTGGCCGTTGAATTGTTAAGGATGTTGAAAACTTGAAGTAAAATTTATATATTTTACCTATCATGACATTTTTTCTTCAAGCTACACCAAAATGTACTAGTGGTTTTCGCTCTAGCTTCTTTATACTAAAATACAAGATATTCCAGACACATGTGGACAATGTCTATTTAATTTTCTCGGAATTGGCATTAGTGGACTAGGTTAAGTAGGTTGCTTGTTATCCGCAAGACCGCAACTTACAATTAAACAACCAGATAACATAACATACATGTTATAACTCAGAGGTACATATGTGTCTTTTGCTAGCTAGTTCTTACAAATCTGTCTTAAAATGTTCGGATGTCTTATATTTGAGGACGGATGGAGTATATGATATGTGCCGTATTAATCAGGAACCATCCATATGATATGTGCCGTATTAATCAGGAACCATCCTCTAATCGAAGCACTGATGTTCAAATTAGTAAAAAAAATGAGACCTCGCACTCCCCTTCGGTCAAGATGGAATCATGACCATACCGCTCTCGTCATAATTAAACAACACATATCATCGACTCGAGATCTACGAGATGAGTTAGAAAGTCGTAATAGATAGGGAGGGAGCATGCCAGTCGTGTGGCCTGAAACAGTGTCTATCAATATCTACGCGCATCGTATGGCTTTGCTCTTGCTGGCCATCAAGGGCCTGGGTTTACTGCTGGTTACGTGGATCACCGTCGTGCTCCTTGGTGGCTTCGTCTCCGTGCTGAAGGAGGACGACTTTTGGTCTCTGACGGCCATTATCTTGATACAGTCTGCTGGGTTAGTCTCTCCTCACCATTACTTGTTTTACTTCATGTGTTCATCTTTGCAGGGCCGGCTCTACAATTTTAGAGGCCCTAGTGCGAACTGTATACATGGGCCCTCTAGTATAAATATATTTTTATTTATATAGTATAAAAATGTAATAGTACTAATAATAATAGTTAATTTTCAAATACAATATCGATACTCTAAAGTAAAGGAGCCAAAAATAAAATGATTATACTCAAATGCTTTAGTCCTTTACAAAAAATCTGTTCGTCTCGCTTATCAGCATCGGCTAATAGTATTTTTCTCTCACAACGAATCAACACCAACCACCTGTCACCAGTCAGACAACAATATTTTTCTCTCAGCACAAATCCGCACCAGCCACTAGCCAGGTAGGAAGTTTTTTTTGTGTATTTCTTGATGTAAAATTATTAAGAACATGGTCGATATCAAGTCCATGGTATCCTACTCAATATCTTTCTGCCTTTGATCTTCATTAGCATTAACGTCACTTGAAGCTAAACCTAGCGGAGACGGCGGAGGGTGAGGCGAGTAGGTGAGACTTTCAGTTTCGTATGAGATGGACACCAGGCCGGCAGCCGTAGTGCGTGCAGCCTTGTGGGCCTACGCCCAACAGCATGCGTACAGGCTATAATTGGCAAGGATGTGGCCTCCTGGGCCTGCTGGAGCGAAGGGCCTTAATTCCCTGAAAAGACAAGGCGACATATGTAGTCCTGGCCCCCTTCTGGCTTGGGCCCCCGGCCGTCGCCCCTGTTGCCTAGGCCCAGAGCCGGCCCTGCATCTTTGTCGCCGAAATAAATCTAGTCCCTTCTTTTCTAGCATAAAACTTTATAACTGATGAATACCAGGAACTCCCTGACCTCCGATGCCTTTTCGGAGTTTGCTTCGAATTTTTCTTTTTGCAATAGCAATAGTAATCCAGAGCCAGCCCTTTAGTACAATTATTACAAATAAAATGTTTAGCTGATTTTTAATCACCACGTTTGGTGTATTTTTCTTTTCATGATGGCCGAGGATATGACGACTTCATTAGTGAATAATAGTAGTAGCATCACATAAAGAATATTACCAAGGACTTATTAGAGTTATACAACTAATTCTTGAAGAGAAGGCTCCAAATTTTACAGGCAATCGTACACATAGAACTCATAATCATCTTCATAAAACTCCATAGAATCTTCTTCTTCTGAGCAATGTTTATTGATATGGAACAAAAATAATTTGAAAATAGCAAGTGTGAGTACTTGTCGTACTCCACAAGTGCGGGAGAATATGACATGAAAGTCCAAAACAAGGAAAGGTTGACTAGTTGACCATGATAAGCAAGTTTTGTTGGTCAAGCTTTATTAGCACCTGATTACTAAAGTATAAGTATAGACCATCTAACTTTAAACATAAGCATATATTATAAGCATAAACCATATTTAATCCATCTTTTAGTTCATTAATCATGTGAGAGTACAAGCTGCTCTTGACCATGAACACAATTGATATATCAGTTTTACACTCTAGAGAGGTTGTACACTTTCACCATAAGCGGTGTCTCTCATTACCCTGAGGTAGTCACAGTCACAGAGGTTAAGGATCTACTATGATGCCTTTACAAAGATTCTCTAATAAGTGCAGCACGCTAAGATTTCATGACTAGGGCGGAGCATAAACCTCTCTAGTGGGTTATGCAACTTAGCAAAGCTTACTACTCAAGAGGATCGGGTGATACCCCATCATTGTCTCTCTCTCTTGCCTTTTTGGTAAGACATACGCAAACTAGTCTCTAATTAGTCAGCTAAAGCTAAACCTATGTAGCATTCGTGATGCACTATTTTCTTGGGTAGATCTCCATGTTCCAATTAAGATAGGGTGATCTTGTAATTAACAAAAGCATAGGCCATAAACGTGAGTAACATGTTTCATCATCATTAACATTCATTATCTAGCCACATCCCAAAAGAGCAACTAAGCATTGCTGCCCAAAAATGAGGTAGAACCCAGGTAAACAAGGAATATCATGGAAACTAGGTATAACCTTAATAAGACCCATCATACTAAGACATAAGCATGTAATAGTTTAATGAAAAGCTATTAGGACAAAGCATGATCAAGGACACTTTCCTTTCCCAAATAGTTGTTCAGCTGTATGGAACTCTTGCTCTTGGACTTTTAATCTTCAAAGCTCTCGAAAAATGTTCCTTCTATATACTAGTAGCAATCATCGAGCACAAGCATACAACTATATAAGCAAACAAACAAGCACACGTAAGAACAACGCACTAAGAACCATAAAACAAACAAAAGAAAAATCTTTAAAAGAGCATACTAAAGGATAAGGCTTGTTACCATGGTCACGTGAGTATAAGAAACACTAAAAATGGAGCTATGGTTGAAGAGATACAACTATCACAAGATTTAATTTATATAAAATAAAATAAGGACTTCTAATTTATTTTAAGATAAAACAGGGTGAACTTAGTCATATTTTAATTATAAATATTCAAGTACAAATCATTCCAAATAAATAAAGATGTGGTCACATCTATGTTTTGCCTCTTGCCATTCTCTGGCTTAGTTATATCTATTTTTGTATCCAACAACTCTGTAAAAAAGTTGGAAATGTAATGGGTATTTGAGTAAAAGAAAATAAGTGAAGTTGAAATTCTATTAGTTTGTTAGGAAATATGTAGAGATCAATTGAGTGCAATAAAAATATAGTGATTAAAAACCTCTAAGACTCTCAAAATATAATTAGTATTTTAGCAATGCATGGGCATTATGCTAGTTATTATATAAGCACATTTATATTGACATTTATCATATTAATATTAATTATGAAAACTCTATGTATAACTCTAGTTACTTTTAATTAGAAAACTGAATGAATACATCATAATCCAAACCAACATTGGTTTAAGATAAAATGTGGGATAAACCTAGTCATGTTTCGTTAAGAAAACTATTTGAAATATCATTAGTCTGTGTTGACATTATTTATGTAAACTCGAAGTGTTACTCTAATTTGCTTCAATTTCAAGTGCTAGTTCATTTAAATATAAATTACTACGTCAGTTGTAAATTACTATTCATTGTTGATTTTTTCTCACAAAGTTTGACCATTCATCTTATTTTAAAAATCATGCAAGTATCATTTATTTTATTTATGACTTATTTTATCATAAAATATGCTTGAAGTATGACTTATTATTTCATATATTTAGACTAAATTTTTCAATAAGACGAATAGTCCAATGTTACTAGAAAAAGTCAATAGTAAATAGCAATTTGCAGGAGAGGTAGTAGATTAATATTAGTTTATAAAATCAAGATATAACCTATTAGATTTTATTAACAAAACTAATTGAACCAATATTAATCCATTTAAAATATTTAAAATTAATTTATGAGAACCAAGGTTTAAGCCTAATTGTTTTTTTATTTAGAAAACATTTGTGTAAATAGGTAT